>CM076571.1:114375272-114511013 GCA_034641835.2 Pinus albicaulis | reverse complement strand
ACGTTTTGAAGTTTTGAATTCTGAAGGGCACTCACAGTGAATCAGTGAAGGCCGAATTATTGCTCTAAAAATTGCTGGAGGTTAAATGAAATCGATTCTTGTTTCAAGCGATTACTACTCTGAAAATTGTTGGTGATTTCAGTGGGTCAATTTGTCAAAGGACAGAGGTTCTGGGATTCGTTCTAGGGGCGCTTTCAAGATGCAAATGAGCAGGAGCACATGCTACTCATCTCTTAATCCTGTTCTCCTTCAACAATATAATCAGCGGGATTTCAAATTACCAGGTGAAAAGGATTCCATGTCATAAAATAAAACGTCCAGTAGGTGTGATAAATCACTTCAACGAAATTCCTTACAATTTGCTCATATCCATTCAACAAAATCATTAAATAATTTTTTAAATGAAATTTTAGGTTCCTTTTTATAAATCACTTTTATAAAGTGATTTGAAATTTTAAAAATGACATGTGTTTTTTGGAGAGATAAGGTGCGGTTTATTATATTTGAGCGAGAATTTAATAAAAAAAAAACAAAACAAAAAAAGGGTTGAGTTTGGAAAAAGAGGTAAAAGCATGAGTATTTAAGTGACTTCATTTTCTAGCATTTTGGAAGGTTGGAGTGATAAGTTAAAAATTGAGGTGAAAGATAAGTTTTCTTTTTTGTAATATGAGTGCAAAAGTTTTTGGGAGAGATAAGGAGTGTGAGTATTTTTTTTATGTGTGAAGTGATAAAGTAAATGTGGAAGGTTTTGAAGTGATTTTGTGAAGTGTAAATTTGAAAATTGTAAACAAAACATGTTTTTGAAGACATAAGGATTATTTGGAGAGATAAGGTGTGAGCGATCAGTGCACATGGGTTTTGAAGACAGTTGTTTCCAAAATTTGTGAGCGTGAAATTCTCATTGCTTGAGAAATATTCAATACCGATATCATAAAAGATGAAAATTTGATGATCTCAATACTCAATAAAGACATATTATTTTTGGTGTTCAATTGTCCTAGATCCGCCCGAAATTGAATAAGGGGATCTTAGGTACACCATGTGTGTGTTTTTTGATGGCACGTATTTTTATGGCTTCATGATTTTGCTTGTGATTTGTGTCTAGTTTTGACACATAAATGATCTCATTTAATGCACACATAAAATTCAATGCAAGAAAGCACAACACTTGTAATGAAGTAGCTTCAAGGAAGGATAATTAAACTCAACACATGCATCTGCGCACCTACAACAAATAATCAAAGTTTTCAACATCGAAATTCTACATCAACAAGAAAATTCACTCAATACAATCAAGTTCACGAATCTGGACACTCCAGCATTTCAAAGAAAATTCTACATCAACATTCTTTCAAATACATTTAAGAACTTGTAATCAAATTCATTGTTTTAAGTGAATCATTAAAATAATTGTAAGCTTTCTTGGGTGAATTTTTGACAGTGTTCGACACCATTTATTTAAGCAAAATCAAGTGCATGCATGAGTTTTAACTCTGAAGAAAACAAGCAACAAGTTCACATCTCTTGCAAGAGAGTGTGAGAATTAATTCTGTTGGGGTTTCCATGTTTTGGAAAGTTTGGCAATACCAAAAGATGAGACAACATCACAACCACTTTCAGACCTTAGGATCTAGCCCTCCTGGGTCCAAAGAGGGATATCTATATGTAATAAAATGGTATGAGTCTTTGAAGTTCAAATGTTAATATATTAGGCTAGTTATAGGCACGGGTTTGTTTGTTTGATGATTTGTTTTTTTTTGTTTGGTTGTTGGGAATCTGGAATGAAAGGTTCAATACAAGATAGAGGATGAGCAAAGAGGATTTTAGGCAAAGGAGGAATGATTTTAGAGAACACTCAAGACCATTGGGCAATGGAGTCAGGAAAGGGTTTACTTGCTATTCAATATTCAGGCTTGCAATTGGGCTAGTCATCTAAAGCATTGGATCTTAAAGATGATAGTGTGGTATGAAATAGTAAGAAGGAAGGTGAAAGGAAAGGAAACCTCCAAGATGACCACTTATGAATCAGATCTAGGGACATGACATGCCATTAGACACCTATGATCCAACTCCTAAAAGGTTAACTCTTCAGACAAGGTAACATAAAAGATTTAGATACAAAGGTGAAAACCTGAGATCAGAGAGAGACTTTGAACTCTCAATGCTTCGACCTCCAACTTAAGGGAACTTATAAGGGTTTGATTGATTAATAGGGACCTTAATGAGACAGAATCAGCATTATAAACCCCCAGTATCCCAATTTTTTCAATTAAAACCCAACAAGAACATCTAAGAAAAAGTTCATTAATTCATACATCAGCTAGCGGTAAATTATAGCCAGTACACTCGTTAAACTAACTTGAATAAGTACTTAGATAACACATAGAAGAAAAAATTGAAGGTACGGAGAGTAGAAACACAAGGTACCATGTGAGGGTAAATCCTATGCCAGATTTCTGATGCGTACCAGTAGAAATGAATTGTGATGAATTACAAAGGAAAACGAAGACAGAGATAGAAAAACATCACCACCACTTTAAATTGGGATCCAAAGAAATGTGCTTGTCATATTAAAGAGCAACACCAGTCATGCATAGCATTGCAACAACTTGACATTCAGTCTGAAAACATCTTCCTCAGCCTATCTTACAACTTTACACAGAGAACTATGTCTCAAGACAAACAGCTTACAATTCCCAGACATCCGATCAACAACCTTATAATGAGTTTCTTCTCGAGTTTTATAGCTGAAAGAGAGGCAAAGGAGGTAGATGAAACACTAAATGAAACATTAAAACATATTGGGAGAAGAGGGTCGAGGCCCATTCTGCTTTAATATATGAGCATTAATCTCTAGTACTCTTTTGGGAGAAAGAGTGGTCTTCGACAGGTTGAAATTTACTCCAGGTATGTTCTTGATGTACTTTGGCTATAGTACTCTGGTGAATAAAAAAAAAGGCACATTATTGACTATGAGGTTGGCCATACTGTGTAACAAATGCTCTGGTAGCATTAGGACTGTTTTCAGGGTGGAAATCTTCTTAGGAACACAATGTGGAATAAAGACAGTATGGGTATTGTGTCGTTTCCCGGGAGGAAACTTCTGCTGATGGAAAACATTGCCAACATAGTTTTATGTGCATTAGGCTTCATTAGGGCCTCTATAAAAATCATGAGGTCTTCAATCGGGTGCAAATTCCTTTGATAATTGAATCAGAACTTAAAATATTCAGTTACAGGCATTAACCTTCTTTGATTATCCACTCATACTCTTTGCTGCTTCATGAATATCTGTTTTTGTGAAATTTGAGCTTTAATGATGTTGGAGAGGTTTAGCAGGGTCAAACACTGTACTTTTAATGAAATCCTTCATATAGAAACCTTCCCAAACATTTCTGTTGCAATATCAAGCTCATAAAATATCCTTCTCTGCACTCTGTGTCACTATAACAGTGACTATGAGCAATGGTAGTTCTCACCACCTGTAACCTGCATAGCACACAAATAAGTAAAGAAAATCCATGCAGTGGGAGGATGGATGCAGTGGAATGTTGTGAGGGTGGCAACGCAACATGGTGGAAACGATGGAAAAATGTAGGAATAATGGTAAAAAAATCAGGTAATGAAAGTTTGGATGAGGGATGCATGTGGACCATCCGATCATATCTGGAGGTGATTATCGACGGTGGAGATTGATTAATGAAATGACTTTGGATGATCGGGAGAAATGAAAAAAACTTTAATGTAAAACATTAAAGTTCTAATGTTGGTGAAATGATAATTTCCTTCAATGTAAAACATTTAAAATTTCAATGTTATATCACCAAATTCTAATGTTGGACAGAAAAATTATGTTTTAATGAAAAACCATAAGGTTAGGACCCTTCAATGCAATACATGGGAAATGCGATGAAATCATATGAAACGGGGTGATATGGTGGGAACCAGTCATTGGTAGAGGGTGACTTAATATGGGTCATTGGATCTCAGGAGGAGATCGACGGCAACGATGATCCGATGCAATGTTGGGGTCACACGATGGAAAGTAATGAACAGAGCACGAGATGCAATGAGGAAAGTTCATCAAAACAGATCAACAGTCGGGATATGCAGATGATACTTCAGGAAAAAAGTGGGGAAGTGGTTTTGGGATGCAAAACTGTTTTTTTCACGTGGGTAGAATGATGGAAGGCGGTTTTCACTTTTTCAACGCGATATGGGTCCTTGGTCGACACGTGGCTCTGGAAAACCGCCCATATCGCACAAATTCTGATGGTTAAAGCTTGAATGCAAAATCAATGCTATATTGCTGTGGACCGTTGAATCTGGTCCCATAAGATCCGACGACGATGGAGAAGCGTGATCTGAAGGACGTGTAGGGTTAGTAAAGGTGGGGCTAAAAGACAGTGGTTTCATTGTGGGCCGTCTGATGTGAGGATGAACGGATGAGATCTACAGAGGAGATACATAGGTGGAGAAAATGGTTAAGTGGGCAGGAGAAATCTGAGCCGTTAGATCATCAAGGATGGATGTCTACAATCTAATCAGAGGGGGGCGATGGAAGGGCCAAACCTTGATGGGCGATGATGCAATTGGCTCTGGACCGTTAGATCTATGGGGGAATCGACGGCTATGATTATGTCAGCGGATGACCGATCGGGGAAGCAGGGTAGAATGAGAAGAAATCATGGTCGTTGGATCTAAGGTATTTAACGGCGAATATTCAATCGGGGTGTGCCAATCGGGAGGGATCAGCAGTGCGGGATGGTGCGATTAGCAGTGCTCTGATTGCGCGATAGCCATCAGATCAGGGTAGTATATTGATGGTTGGCATGCAATCAGAGGGGTGGAAAAGGGGAGAGACAGGCATGATGGGACTTTCAATGACCATTGGATCTATTCCAATCAATAGCGGAGATTGTCTCAAAGGCCGACAGGCAAATACACCATCGCATCGGAGATTTTACCTTCCCAAAGAAAATGTGCTCCACTCCAAAATTCCATTGCGATAAGCTCCATCTACTTTAGTGCTTGGTCTTAGCACTCGGGTTTATGGGGGGAAGTGGTTATGGGCTGGCCGAAAGGGGCTAAGCCTGTGATATGTTAGAAATAGGTTTTCTTAGCTTAGAAACAGAGTTTTAAGGCTAAAATTTGGCTTTCAGTGGGGGGGAAAAAGGGAATTAAAATCAAATTAAAGGATTTCACTTGGCTTAAAAGGAAGAATTAGATGGTTTGGGAAACTTAGGAGGGATATTTGAGGTTAAAGGGGAGATTTTTCAAAGAGAAAAATGGCTAAAATGGGGAATTTTTCAGAGATACAAGGGGCAGATGAAGGCTTTTCAAAGCACATTTTTTTCACAGACAGTGAGGCTTTTTGGATGGAAAAATTAGTGAAGATCTTATCAAAGGATAAAGGCACAAGGAGGCTTCAAGGATGATGTGTTTTCAGAGGAAATGCATTCCTTGAAGGCTTTAAAAAAAATTTTAGCGCCATGTTTTCTTGTCAAAAAATTCATAGGGGGCTAATAGTGGCTCCACATGGGGATGGTTTCTTCTTGAAGGAGTCAAGAATTTAGAGAATGATATTTGGAATAGGATAGATGCCTAATCATTGAACCATCCATTCTCTTTCCTAGATTAGCTGCCACAAATCATGAAGACATCATATCAACATAAATATCTTCCCAAACAACTACCTACCTAGACTATAGTCCTAATATTTTTTCTTCTGGGTGCATTTGGACTAGGAGACCCTTCACATGATCAATTTTTACAAAATGAAAAATAAACCTATTCTATTTCTACCCTTATTACTCCATGAGACTAGATTAAATTGTTGGCCTCATAATGTCTCTACCTAAACATACTTCCCACTAGGATTAGAATGTCTAGCAAACCTTTTTCTCTACATTCTAAGACAGAAATTGAAAAATAGTCAGGCCTGGATTAGACTGTCTAGCTTTTTGTGGACCATGGCATAAATACAAAAATTCTTATGGACTGACATTTTGTAGAAATTTTAAACTATTAACTGAATGCTCACAGACTAAGCTTTATTTAGCTTTTCCTACCTATCCTACTCTAACTGGAAATATCTGATACTCTAGGTGATACAATAATGCCAATGCAGCCAATCAAGCAATAAAAAAAAGGGGCAGAAAGACTGACTTCTTGTCAGAGATAACCATAGAGTACTCTGAATGTGGTTTTTGAAAACTGAGGTCACCACCAGTGGTGACCACTTCTGATGCATCTGGCTCTTGCAAAGAATTAATGCTTGAGGGGATGATCCAATTAGGGCCTCCATGTACTCTGCCACAGGATCAATCAGAACATGATATAAATTTTCTTCTTTAAGGCCTTCCATGGCTGGTAGGCTGTCTGTATCCTGGGCAGCTTTAATCACTGCATCTGCAGTGTGGCCTCTATAATCACACTCCTCTTTCTCTTGGTTAGGAGTATTTGGTAGGTATGCATCGATCAGACATACCTCTTGTTCCACTGGATCAAGACAAAGATGTCTGTGGGAAATAAGATCTCTCTCATTTTCACTATAGCCTAAACTATAGGGCTCATCCTGTATAGCAGGGCAGTCCTCTTCTGACCTTGGTAGGTTCTACTATAGTGAACTGAACTCTGTGAAAAAATTAACATATTCTTGAGCAAGGTTTTCTTTTATTACCTCGACCCATTTAGGAGAAGGCTCAGGATATTCACCTTGCTCAAGATGCTCTTCATTTCTTTCTTCCTTATCCTCTGCGCTGAAAAGCTGCTGGCTTCCATCTTCTTTGAAATTATCATCGATTATTTGATATATAACAGAGTGAGGAACCAATGAATCTTCTTATTTTATCATGCTTTCGACACCTTCTCCGTCAGTATCATAGATGGCCTACATCGGCTCTTCACTTTCTTGCATTTGATGGCCATCATCTCCCTTAAATGAATCTGGTGATGATGGGCCTACGAGCACGACTTCCCTTTGGAAAAAATCATCATCAGACATATCATCATTAGATAATTCATAATTATAAGTGACGTTATCCATCAAACCTTCTGGAAACTCAACAAGTCTTTCTTTAAAATAATCTGCAAGTTCATTTTCTATTTCAAACTCTTGATCATCATACATGCTTTGCATGTTATTCATGTCTTGCAGTGGCCTCGTTTGTTTTTCTTGAGGACAAGGTGTAGGTCTCTTCCAAACAAAATTTCTAATTTCAAACTCATATTCTTCCTCTTTTATGTTCAGCAGGGTGTTGGTAGTCTCTATCAATCTTTCCATCTTGTTTTTTAAAGAGATCTGCACTATTTTCTCTGCTCGAACTTTCTTTCCTAATTTTAATATTTCTTCCCTACACTTTATGTTGTATTCGACAGTAATCGCTATGCCCTACATTTCCTCCAGGCTCGAAGGTTCTCTTTCTCTTATATGGAATTCCACCTCAGGATCAGAAGAACTCAGATAGTGCAATAGAGCCCATCCCAAGAGTGGTTTTATGTTAGTAGGTATTGCGTTATATACCCTATTGAACCTAGATGAAAATTCTTGTACTGTCTCTCCTGGATGCCTTCCCAAATTTTGATACTCTTCTAGGATGAGGAAAGCATTTCTCGGGGCTGCCTATTTATCGAGGAAAACTTGAGAAAATTGATGAAAGCAGAAAATGGTTGCTGTTGGGAGGCTTTTAAACCAACTCTTAACATTTCCTTGTAATGACAAGGAAAACATTATAATGCGTACATCATAATTTTCTATTTCATACAATTCAAGTAAATCCTCGAGATTTTGAACATGTTCCTCAGAAGTGGCCATTTTATTTTCTCCATAAAAAAGAGGCAGCTGGTTTATAAGCTCTACAAGAAGGGGTTGGAAGATAAGAGGAAAAACCAGAGGCTTATACCTTTCTATGACCATGGTGGGTGTGGGTAGTGCAACATGAGGCTCATGGCTACTTGAAGCTTCTTTAGGAGTGGGAGATACAACATGAGGCTCTTGTTCCACTAGGTTTTTCACAGGAGTATAGGTCTGCTCATGATCTAAATATTGAGTTCTAAGGTCTTTCCCATACTCAATGTGCATTTCATAATTGTACACTTGATCAGGCTTAAAGTAGGATAGAACATAGTGATAGAAAAAAACAATGAATTCTTTAAACCAAATACAACCCAGATGTTCTATCCTTCTATGAGGCCTGGCCATATTTCAGGTTCTTCCTCCAGTTGAGTCTTTGAGAATTATGGAGTGTGGAGTCGCCAGGTGGATGAATTGATTGTTTGAAGTAGGATGTTGTCCACCATCAGCATTAATATACCAATCTAACCAGAGGTTCTTGGGTCTTCAGAGTGCCTAAGGATGTTTGAGATGAAATGCACTCTCGTCCCCAGTGGAGTTGCCATTATGTTGGGGTTCCCATGTTTTGGAAAGTTTGGAAATACCAAAAGATGAGACAACATTAGAACCACTTTCAGACCTCAAGAGCTAGCCCTCCTGGGTCCAGAGAGGGATCTCTCTATGTAATAAAATGGTATGACTCTTTGAAGTTCAAATGTTAAGATATTAGGCTAGTTATAGGCACGGGTTTGTTTGTTTGATGATTTGTTTTTTTTTTGTTTGGTTGTTGGGAATCTGGAATGAAAGGCTCAATACAAGATAGAGGATGAGAAAAGAGGATTTTAGACAAAGGAGGAATTATTTCAGAGAATACTCGAGACCATTAGGCAATGGAGTCAGGAAAGGGTTTACTTGCTATTCAATATTTAGGCTTTCAATTGGGCTAGTCATCTAAAGCATTGGATCTTAAAGATGATAGTGTGGTATGAAATGGTAAGAATGAAGGTGAAAGGAAAGGAAACCTCCAAGATGACCACTTATGAATCAGATCCAGGAACAGGACATGCCATTAGACACCTGTGATCCAACTCCTAAAAGGTTAACTCTTCAGACAAGGTAACATAAAAAATTTAAATACAAAGGTGAAAACCTGAGATCAGAGAGAGATTTTGAACTCTCAATGCTTCGGCCTCCAACTTAAGGGAACTTACAAGGGTTAAATTGATCAATAGGGACCATAGTGAGACAAAATCAGTGTTATAAACCCCTAGTATCCCAATTTTTTCAATTAAAATCCAACAAGAACATCTAAGCACAAGTTCATTAATTCATACATCAGCTAGCGGTAAATTATAGCCACTACACTGGTTAAAATAACTTGAATCAATTCTCATATAACACATAGCAGAAAACATCGAAGATAGGGAGAGAAGAAACATAGGGTACCATGTGAAGGTAAATCCTATGCCAGATTTTTGATGCGTACCAGTAGAAATGAATTGCGAGGAATTACAAAGGAAAATAAAGACAGAGATAGAAAAACATCACCGCCGCTTTAAATCAGGATCCAAAGAAATGTGCTTGTCATATTAAAGAGCAACAAGAGTCATGTACAACATTGCCAATAGCTTGATATTCCGTCTGAAAACATCTTCCTCAGCCTATCTTACAACTTTACACAAAGAACTATGTCTCAAGAGAAACAGCTTACAATTCCCATACATCCGATCAACAACCTTACAATGAGTTTCTTCTTGAGGTAGATGAAACACTAAATGAAACATTAAAATAGAGTAGGAGAAGGGGGTCGACGCCCATTCTATTTTAATATATGAGCATTAATCTCCAATACTCTTTTGGGAGAAAGAGTGGTCTTCGACAGGCTGAAATTTACTGCAGGTATGTTCGTGATGTACTTTGGCTATATTACTCTGGAGTACTATGGTGAATAAACAAAAAAGGTAGATTAGTGACTATGAGGTCTACCATATTGTGTAATAAATTCTCTGGTAGCATTAGGAATACTTTCATGGTGGAAATATTCTTAGGAACATGATGTGGAATAAAGACAGTATGGGTACTGTGTCCTTCCTTGGGAGGAAACTTCTGGTGATGGGAAACACTGCCAACATAGTTTTTTATGCATTAGGTTTCATTAGGGCCTTTGTGAAAATCATGAGGTCTTCAATCAGGTACAATTTCCTTTGACCATTGAATCAGAGCTTAAAATCTTCAATTACAGGCATTAACCTTCTATGATTATGCATTGATACTCTTTTCCGCTTCATGACTGTCTCTGTCTGTGAAATTTGAGCTTTAATGATGCTGGAGAGGTTTATCAGGGTCGAAAACTGTAATTTTAAAGAAATATTTCCTGTAGAAACCTTCCCAAACATTTCTATTGCAATATCAGGCTTAGAAAATATCCTTTCCTGCACTCTGTGTCACTATAAAAGTGACTGTGAGAAATGGCGGTTATCACCGCCTGTAACCTGCAAAGCACACAAATAAGTTAAAAAATCCCATGCAGTGGGAGGATGGATGCAGTGGAATGCTATGAGGGTGGCAGCGCAGCATGGTGGAAATGATGGAAAAATGTAGAATAATGGTAAAAAATGCAGCTGATGAAAGTTTGGATGAGGGATGCATGTGGACCATCTGATCATATCTGGAGGCGATGATCGATGATGGAGATTGATTAATGAAATGACTTTGGATGATCAGGCGAAATTCAACAAACTTTAATGTAAAACATTAAATTTATAATGTTGGTGGAATGATATTAGCCTTCAATGTAAAAAATTTAAAATTTCAATGTTATATCACCGAAGTCCGATGCTGGACGGAAAAAATTATGTTTTAATGAAAAACCATAAGGTTAGGACCCTAGAATGCAATACACGGGAAATGCTATGAAATCATATGAAACAGGCTGATATGGTGGGACCTGGTCATTGGTGGAGGGTGATTTTATATGGGTCGTCGGATCTTAGGGGGAGATCGATGGCTGCGATGATCCGATTCAATGCTAGGGTCGCGCGATGGAGAATAATGAACGGATCGCAAGATGCAATGAGGACTGTTGATCAAAATAGATCAACAGTTAGGATATGCAGATGAGATTTTGGGAAAAAAGTGGGGAAGTTGTTTTGGGATGCAAAATCACTGTTTTCACGTGGGCAGAAGTCTGGAAGGTGGTTTTCACTTTTTCAATGCGATACGGGTCCTTGGCCGACACGTGGCACTGGAAAACCGGCCATATCATGTAACTTTTGATGGTTAAAGCTCAGATGCAAAATCAGCGCGATATTGCTGTGGACCATTGGATCTGGGCCCGCAAGATCCGATGATGGTGGAGGAATGCAATCTGAAGGACATGCAGGGTCAGTAAAGGTGGGGCCAAAGGACGGTGGTTTCATTGTGGGCTATCTGATCTAAGGATGAACGACTAAGATCTGCGGATGAGATACATAGGTGGAGAAAATGGTTAGTGGGAGGGAGAAATCTGAGCCGTTAGATCATCAAGGATGGATGGCTACGATCTAATCGGATGGGGGCAATGGAAGGGCCAAACCCTGATGGGCGATGATGCGATTGGCTCCGGACCGTCAGATCTACTGGGGAATCGACGACTATGATTGGGTTGGCGGATGACCAATCGGGGAAGCGGGGCAGAATGAGAAGAATTCAGGGTCATTGGATCTAAGGGATTTAGTGGCGGAGATTCGATCAGGGCACGCCAATCAGGAGGGATCAGCAGTGCGGGATGGTGCGATTGGCAGTCCTCCGATTGCGCGATAGTCGTCGGTTCAGGGTAGTAGATCGATGGTTGGAATGCAATTGGAGGGGTGACAAAGGGGAGAGGCAGGCACAATGGGACTTGTGACGACCATTGGATCTATTCCGATCAACAATGGATATTGTCTCAAAGGCCGACAAGCAAATACACCATCGCATCAAAGATTTTACCTTCCCAAAGAAAATGCGCTCTGCTCGTAACTTCCGATGCGATAAGCTCCATCTATGTTAGCACTTGGTCTTAGCACTCAGGTTTATGGGGGGAAGTGGTTAGGGGCTGGCTGAAAGGTGCTAAGCCTGTAATATGTTAGAAAATGGGTTTTTTTAGCTTAGAAACAGAGTTTTAAGGCTAAAATTAGGCTTACGATGGGGGGGGGGGGGGCGGAAGGGAATTAAAATCAAATGAAAGGATTTCACTTGGTTTAAAAGGAATAATTATATGGTTTGGGAAACTTAGGAGGGATCTTTGAGGATAAAGGGGGAATTTTTCAAAGGGGAAAAAGGCTAAAATGGGGAATTTTGCAGAGATACAACGGACAGATGAAGGCTTTTCAAAGCACAATGTTTTCACAGACAGTGAGGCTTTTTGGATGGAAACAGC
Source organism: Pinus albicaulis (assembly GCA_034641835.2). NCBI lineage: Eukaryota > Viridiplantae > Streptophyta > Pinopsida > Pinales > Pinaceae > Pinus > Pinus albicaulis. Next base: position 114,498,780 of record CM076571.1, on the reverse strand, counting down.
AGTGAAGATCTTATCAAAGGATAAAGGCACAATGAGGCTTCAAGGATGATGTGTTTTCAGAGGAAATGCATTCCTTGAAGGCTTCAAAAAACATTTTAGCTCCTTGTTTGCTTGTCAAAAAATTCATAGGGGGCTAACAAATTCAAGCAAATTGTGTCAAGACAATACAAAGTTCAAACCTTCAAGCGAGCCAGAGTGAAGTTCGTTGCAGCAACCATCAAAGAAACAAAACAAGTTCAACTCTAACACCAATAAAACAAGTTGAGATCGACATCAAGCGAGCGTGGCTATTCATTCAAATGAGCGTGAAGTCATGAAGTAAGTCAAGTGAGTGTTCAAGTAAACACGATCGTCATCAAGCGAGCGTGAATTCAAGACTTTAAGCAAGAAAATTCTACAATTATAGCAAGTGTTCCAAGCAAGTGTAAGAAGCAAATTTCACATGGCGCAACGTATTCAGTTGTTAAACATTCTTCACATTTTTATCATCTCTAGTGATGAAGACATGGGGCACATCAACAAAGAAACTCTTTCTGATCTTTCACGACATCTACAACAAACAAAAGAAACCATTGAGTTTCTTCAACTAGAGTTGCAACTTCAAAGGAATGAATTGCAAGAAAAGAGTGATACTTCCAAGTTTTTGAACCATCCATATGATAATTCATTCATTCAAACAGCTTCAAGTGTCGAATTTGTTCCAGTTCAAATTTCTTCCAAGCCCATCATCAAGCCCTGGGAAGAAATTTAAAATAACAAGAATCGACAAGGCTTAGGATATGTCAATGATTACACCAGTGTGGATATCCCAGATTATTCCAAGGAAATTCAGTTTGTCAGTGCAGGATTTATTGCACAACTCACCTCAGCAAGTTTCGAGAAATTTGCAAACAACCAGAAATGCACACAACCCAAAGTTGCAGACAAATAGAATTGCACGCAATATGAAGTTGAAGTCAAACCGAATTGTTCTCATTGTCAAAGAACCAATCATATGGAAAATCAGTGTTTTGATCTCCATCCTTATAGCCATTGTGCCAAGCCCAATCATTCCTCAGAGAAATGTTGCAACAAACAAATAGCCATATTGAAGATACATTATGAATGGATCGACCCTTGGAAATGGTCATCCACAGTCAAAATATTGTCTCAGTTCTACAACCGAATACAATCACACATAGTGCAGCCAACGGTGAGAATATGATGGTACTCTCTTGTAGTTGAATGGGGGAGTACACCAGTGTAAAATTCCTACACCTAAAGGGGGGGAGTTCAGGAATATTTTTCTGAGAAGTGTCTCTCCTTTCAACTGACAAAGAGGGGAAAATTTCAATGAAATTGGCAGTGGTTGTCAGACAAAAAGTCTTAACAAACCCAGCAAAAGTAGCGAGCGGGAATCTTCAACAAACAGTGGGCATCAACCAGTTTTCCAGTGGGAAATCGACAGAAAAGAAGCAGTGAGCATTTTTCAACACAGCAAAAGCAACAAGGAGTTATTTTTTGACATCATCAGCCACTGGGAAAAGCCAATGGGAATTCAACAAATTTTGTTAGTGGACAAAGGATGTTTATTTCACGCAAAGGATAGATGGATCCTTTTGCAACTTGGCACGTGATGGAGTTGTCACACAACATTCAGAGATGAATCAGACATACATCTGACTCATGGTCTCTTCAGATTGAATATTTTTTCAGCATCAACTTGAGAACTTGGAAGATGGTTCCTCATTCTTATTTTGGATTTATTCTTGAAGGGGGGAATGTTAGCCTCTTTCATAAAGAAAATTATAAATCCAAAAATACATAAATTAAATAATGTAAAGTTAGGATAAATATATTTATTAAATTAGAATATTTAATAAATATTAGAGATACTTAGAATTAGAATATTGTTAGTAAAAATAGGACTCCAGGATGGAGTCGTTTCCTAGGCTCTAAAATAGGAATAAAGTTAGTAGAATGGTTAGAAGGTCATTTATAGTAAATGGACACTTGTTAGTTTTCCAAGTGACCCATAACTAAATTAAGTTAGGACATAGAGCTTATAAATAGGTTATTTTTCTAATTTCATGGTAGTGAGAGTTTACATTTGTAAACTCCTGCAATTTGTTATGTAATCTCTTTTCACTATCAATAAAAGTATGTGTCTGAGGACACTTCTGAATATACACCATGGCCAACCATGATAAACCGTGGTCTACCATGATTTACCATGATTTACCATGGTCATTAAATGTCAACCAAAATCAATATGATTAGAATCGTCAAAATGGTCAACTAAGCTCAACCATCGTCAACCATGACCAACCATGGTCGACCATGGCCTACCATGATCAAGTATGCTCAACCTTGATAGGCATCCCATTTATTACCATGATCAACCATGCCTAGAATGCTACATTACATTGCAATTTATTCAATGAAAAAACTCTTGCAACCATGTGTCTCCATTGTGTTTTGGTGTACTCCTCTGGGCATTTCTCGGTAGCCAAGAATGCTACTATGTCTTCCAAGTAGTCTAGTATTGCTTCAACTTGAAACATATCAACATCTCCAAACTTCTCATCAATAGGTCATCCACTTTCCACTAACTCTATCTTGGAGAGGTGACTAGGTCAAACATTTAGTTGGGCAAGCTTGACAATTACCTCAAATGTAAATTTCTAGAATAATAGAAGCCATCTGCAAATCCTTCCTTCCAACACAGGTTTCTTCACTAAATACTTCAACAAATATTGATCAGTTAAAATCTTGAATGGACCCCCTAAAATTTAGTGTCGAAACTTCTGAATCAAATATACCATGCCTAGTTCTTCGAGCTCATTCGTGGTATAATTTTTCTCTACTGTTGATAACTTACTACTAGAAAAATATACAGGGTGATTGAGGTTCCCTTCCTTGTACTAAGCCTGAAACACTCCCAAATAAATGCTAGAGTCATCAATGTGGACATGGAAATTATTGTTCTAGTCTGTGTAAACCAATATTGGTGCACTTGCTAATTTCTCCTTTAGTACATTAAGAGCAGCACCACACTCTTTGGACCATGTGAATCATTCTTATTTATCCATTAAAATTATCCATGTGAATCAAGGAATCGTTGTAGATAAGCCTCCTATAATACCCCATGTGACCCGAAGTAGACCTAATCTATTTAACACGAGTTGGTGGGCCCATGTTCACGATCATTGCAACCTTATCAGGGTCTGCACATACTCCTTCCTTACATGCAATATGACCCAAGAGTGTTCCAAGGGGAGAAAAAAATATTCACTTCTTCATGTTCAATGAAATTTGTAGTTGTTTACATTGGTCAAACATGACTTAGAGCAGATTGGAGTGTTTCTTTAGCAAAATCTAAATGCTCTAATCGTCCATGTAGACTATAAGGAACCTCTCAATATAATCACTAAAAGAAGCAATGAAAATCCTTGAAAACACATCTGGTGCATTTTTTAGTCCAAACAAAATAAAATGGTATGCATAATATCCCCACTCTGTGGTAAATTTTGTTTTATTCTTATCCTCTTCTCCAATTCGGACCTGATGGTAGTCAAAGAATCCATCTACAAACGAATAATATTCATTGCATGCCACATTGTCTAAAACCTCATCACTAAAAGGGGTAGGGAAAGGATCATGGACACAAGCATTGTTCTAGATGTGGTAGTCCACACAAACTAATCTTGGTACATCCTTCGTATTTTGTATCACAATCAAATTAACCAATTATTCCTCATCAAATCCAAATATGAGCCCTGCGTTCAACATATTATCTATCTCTTTCTTCACTTTATCCTTAACCCTCAATTTCAGTCTATATGGTCAATGATTTATGGGTTTTTAATATCGCTTAAGCATGTTTAATCCCCTTTAATTATGTGACATATGAGGGGAAAAATCTGTTGAACCCTTAGTTAAACTAAGAGGGGGGGTGAATCAGTTTAACACATTCATGGACTTTTAAAACTTTCCTTTAAACTTATTTACACCTTCATTTCATGATCAACTTAATATGTGAGCAATCTTAATTTGTGAGCAGCAAGTATTAAGCAGATTAGATAATGTAACAACAGTCTTAATATGTGAGCAACAAGTATTAAGCAGATTAGATATACCATATCAACACATAAACATAATGCACATAGAAAACAAATATAAGTGGAAACCCATAAGGGAGAAAACCACATCTTATTATTTTTGTGATGCAAAGGAAAGCTTCAACTCCCTCTCACCACTGGTTTTATGTAGGCTCCAACTGATAGGAGGCTCCTACCTCAATTATGCAAGCTACAACTTGCAAGGAAGCTCCAAATCCCATGTATTTTCTGTAGGCTACAACCTATAGGAGGCTCCTACCTCAGTCAACTACAACTGACATCTATCAAGCTACAACTTGATGTGGAGGCACCAACTCCCATCTATTTTCTACAGGCTACAACCTACAGGAGGCTCCTACCTCAGCCAGCTACAACTGACATCTATCAAGCTACAACTTGATATGGAAGCACGAACTTCCTCACATTACAATAAAATCATATGTTGATTTACCTGGATATCAGCTATGTTCTATTCCTTCTTCACTACTTTCCACCAGCCTTCGTATCTGCCTTATATCATTTCTGAATCATCACATCTTCTCTATTTGCTCCTCCTTCTTCTTACCCTCTCTGCCTCATTTCTCCATTATCTAACCTCCTCTATGCACATCTATGTGATATCATTTATATAGTTCACCTCATGACTGTTTGTATTCCACATGTAATTCGAAGTGTACATCCATGACTCTCTGCCTTCTGCCTTCTCATTTCTTTGTCCAGCTCATTCAAAGGAATATAGCAATATGTACAAATTTATGTTTTACAGTGGAGTTTTGTTTGCCTACGGAGACTTGTGTCTTTGCATCACAAACAATATAAAATAAATAAAACTTCACATTTTCAGTTACAATAAGTATTTCTATTCAGCCCACTTAGTTTTTGGCTCACTATGAGTTTGTCTTTTCTGCTTCTATCACTGTCTTTTTCAGTTTCTGCATACTCTCATTTTTTCCATGCATGTAGATTGCATTTCCCAAATTATGTTATAAATTTGCCAGTTGTTGTCATGTAACAGTACTGCATACTCTCCTGTTCACTACAATTGTGTATCTGATGCATATATAACTACTTTACAAGTTTAGCCCCAAATAAATCTCAAAGTCTGGCAATATTTACACGCGGAAGCTTTTCTTATTTTCTAAACTGGTAAAATTAAATTAATGTGGAAGCTCCATTTTTACATGGTTATGAAACCCCATATCTATATGATAGATCTACATATATAATTTAAACCAAAATATAATAAACATTCAACCTTCACAATAAAATGCATTATATAGTGGCCACTTTATGGAATGGATACTCATATAGGTATAGACTCCACGGCATAAAGTTTTACAGTTTCAACTTTCCTTCTCATCATTCATCAAATGTGTGCAACACATTATACTTTCGGCCATCATCCATTACATATCTTACCCATGTTAATATTCCACCCTTGGTTTAAAATTCAACACAATAACTTACCACAAAATTTTCTTTTCCCTTCAAATAAAGGTTGAGGAAACCATAAAATAGCAAGCCATATCATAACGTGGATAAACCAGCGCACATCTTCATATTAACTTTGACTTTGGATTCAAATACAACGCCAAAAAATATGAATGTTTGGCCACAACAGTTATTAACATATATCAAACCCAACCTTGGTTAAAACCCAGACTTCAATATATAAAAAATTGGGGCCGACACTCACTTTATAGAAGTCCAAATGTAATAAGACTTGAATTAAAACCCCAAATTGTACTATGATTCTAGAAACATATATTATATCCAATATAAGTCTTCACCCTTAGTTAAAACTAAGTATTAACAACCAGTCCCAAAGCATATCAAGTCATTGAACCAAGACTCAACTCATTTAATATCCCACTGACCATATTACATTCCACTTCATATTTCAAACTCGACCACCTTTACATTAAGCCTTTATCCTTGGGTTTATAATCAACCCAACTCACAATATTTATATGCGATCAAACCCAAAGTTCAAGTGCATTTAAAACCCAACTCACAAGTTTCATATTTATTAACTCAGACCTTATGTTATAAAATTAGCATAACTTTCTAACTTACCATGCGTTGAGCACCAGCTGCGCATATCTCGAGGCTTCGCTATGAACCATATCATACTTTCATACATATTATGTCTTTAATTAAATGATATGAATTCCTATGATAGGCCTTTGAATTTCAGACTTAAACCCCAAGTGATAACATACATACATATATATATATATATATATATATATATATATATATATATATATATATATATATATATCCTCGAGCCCCACTGTTTACACAAATTACCATTGTGTTATCGACCTTGCAGTTTTAAATGCGACTACCGTTGGATCGTTCACCCTTAAGATTGAATGTCATTCGCATTTTTTTTTCACCAAGCTTTAACGTGCAATAATAATGCGAAATAGGCTGTAAATTAAAACCGCCAACACCACGTGTCGAAGCTTGGACGCTATCACATTTTTTTCTCAGAAACAACTTACCATTTATAAATTTTTCGAAAACCATAAACTGTTTTTGAAATCCTCCTTTACTGTTTACTCCTCATGGTTCCACTACTACGGTCATCGCTCACAGTTTTGTTCCAACTCTTCACTAGATTCTACATTGACTTTGAACCCACATTCTGCATATGTTTCATGGGTTTGACCTCTTCTGCGTTCTTTTCAATATTCCATGCCATCTCTGCAAATAAGTTACAGTTTCCTCTAACGCCATTTGCTGCCCTTTGAATTTCTACTTCTGCATTATTCTGCGTATGCCTTCATAGTCTAGGTGCCGCTATTCTCATTCCACCGTGCTCTTCTTGATTCACCTCACCAATACTGTTTCGCTGCCTGTGATTCACGATTTCGTTAAAACCTTAATTTCTGAATTCTACTTCTAATTGTGGCAATCAAAGTTATTTTCTCATTCATGAGTCCTTCGCTCGTTGCTCCATATCGACTTCATCTTTACTATTCATGATTCCGATGAACAGACGCTATTCCAATTTCACAATTTTACAGTATTCAACCCACTTCATCATTGCACTGAATCTACGTACTGATTTATCCTTTGGCAATCCAAATAACTTTTTAAGACCTCTAGACCATCATTTTATTGTTCCACCGCTTCATTTCAAGATCCAAATATCCTTTGATTCCTTTTCACCTTTAGAAGCTTCAACCCTCTATTTCACACAAAGTCACTAATTCAGCCAATAACACAGAGTTTCACAGCTTTCCCACAAAGGTACTTTGGAAATACTATTAAACCCTTGCCACATAGTTTATTCAAAACCGTTCATAAATCCTAATCAATACTCATCAATACTCATACTATCTCTGCTTCTTTGCTGCCTCTGCTTCTTGTCTAGTGCTTTCTATGCTACCTCTCTGCTTCTTTGCTGCCTCTGCTACCTCTCTGTTTCTTGTCTTCTCCTTTGCCTTATTGATGTTTCTTCTTTGTTCTTTTTCCTTAGTGATAGTTCAGGTGCTACTCCTGTCTTCTCCTTTGCCATCAATGACAATATTTCCAACAGTCTCCCGCTTTTGCATTGATGGCAACACATCCACCAAAACTCCAATGCTTCCTCCAAGTCTTCCTTCCCCTTTTGTTGTGAAAGGTGTGTTTTGTCTTCCTCTGCCTATCTTCTTTTGCTTGTTTTTCCTCCCCCTTTGACATCAATGGAAAAGGGTTGCACATTTCCCAATGTAGATTCTATATTTTCATTTCTTTTCTCTAAGTTGTGTTTAGGCCTTCTTCTTTTGACTTTATACCTTGTTGCTCTATACTAGTGTAAAAGTGTTGTTGAGAGAACACTTTTGAGAATTATTGATCTTGTATATACACAGTAAGTTGATACCTTCCCAAAGCACAGACTCCTTGCACTTGTATAGAGTGTAAGTGATGATAGAACAACCATATATAATCAGACTTATATAATCAGAGATGCATCATTGGACCAAAACTAAAATATTGAGAATGCTTCAAATATACTTATTTCTCTAGTATGATCTTCGTCAGAAATACATATCTGTTGAGGAAGATTGTAGATGGAATATGTCTTCTTATACAATACAAAACTGCAGTACAACATCTGTTCAATTATGATGATGCCAATATATCTTTTATAGTTGTGGTTCACCTTTCCTGCCTATTGGTGGTGATATGAGCTAGGATGCTGACAAGGATATTACATTTAATAGTTGAAAGGTCCTTGTTACTGATGTGAACAATGAATCAACCAGAATTTGATCTAAGAGATCAAATGATTTTACTGCTTGTACAATGTACTTTCAAAACAAACCCTTGAGGTTAGATACATTCAGTGTATTAGTCAGTCTCACTTATTAATCATGCAATTTCCTTTATGACATAAAGAGGTATGTATGTCAATGATCAATTCTCTCTTTAAAGGTGAATTACCAGCAAGTCCTTTATGCTGAAGTAGGATTTATATGAATTAATAAAAGACTTTTTAGCTTCAAATGGTAATCACAACTAGTCCTTCATGCTTCAGATACTTTAACTATTTTATCATGATGATCTTTCAACAAAAAAAACATCTTCAAGTTTTTTAATTGATATCTCAGCCAACAGACTTCACACAGTTTTAAGACTGATCTTAAGAAAGACGCCCTGAAGATATATTTGTACTGACTTTAGGAAGGCATGCAGTTATATATAGAAATAGATACTACTTCAATGCTCAATATAATGCTTCAAGTGTAAACAAAATAATAATCCTTTAGCACTATTATTGACCTTTTCATGCTAAATGCACATAACGTTGGGAATACTACCTTGATGTACTCTTGCCAAAATCCTTCGATCCTGAGGACCTGTACCATATCGCTGCTCCACTGATAACACCTGGTATTCTGTTGAAAGGTATGTTGCTTGTACCAAATACCAATTGATACTACTTTGATAAATTATGCAGAGATTTCACTTTAGCTTGAACATGAACCCATAATTTCTGCTATTGATCTTTCCGTTGTTCACACCATCAATCATCAATATACTAAATTTAATCTTGGCATCATTAACCATTTTTCTTAATCTATCATTCTATTCAAAGGAATGTCACTGTATTTTCCTTTCTAGGACTTCTCAAGAATCATTGCTGCTTTATATACAATTCAACTGTTCTAACATAATGATCTTCAGGAAGACATCTTCAATTTCTTTACTTAGAATCTTCATGGGCATATCACTCAAAGATTTATCACTCACTTAGCTACATTCCTCCAAGGGGAATTTTCATAGATGAATTATGTAATTACATAATGATGATAGGCACTTCTCTTACTCATCCTTCTTAATGTGATTCATTGTTAATTCAAGCAATATGATGCATAATGTGATCATCCTTTATGGGTCTTTCGAGTTTTGTAGCTCGAAACATAATTTTTTGTGATTTTAACCATTCATCACTTAATGTGTTGATGTCTTCTTAGTTTACATGTTCATGGCTGATGTTCCCTCTACCATCATGGCTGCTTGCTGCCTTCTCTTCTTCCATCAACCTGTTGGCTATTGTGTGCTTCAAGTATTCTTCTTCCTCTATAGTTCTATGTTAGAGAAATTGTCCTTTCCCTTCCCGATCTTATAGCTGTTCTCAGTTCATGGAGCTCTTCTTAGACTACTTTTTTCGGGACTATTTATGAACTTCTCTACCCCTAGGATGTTGCTTCATATCTATCACTGGTTGGATATTTTTGTTGCTTCCTAGAGTAGCTCCCCTTGAGACTATGATGGATTCATTATGTTGTTGGGATAAAAGGCTCCCCTTTTATATTTTCCTTCCATACTTTATTGGGGTTCTTCATAATGTCTATACTTCTTTTTGATTCATAGTTTTGTTTTACTTGATTAGATTCCATTATCTGTCTAGAGTTATTTAATTTATATGGCAGTTTACAATATTTTTCTTTTTGACCAAGCTTGAGGCATACATACCATCTTATTTTACCAAGGTACATTTGAGCTGATGTATAATATTTTGTTCCCATTTTTAACATAATTTACATTCAACAGATTTATGTCCAAATTCATTGCATGCATAATAGTAGCCATGCAAATGATTTGTGTACTTGGTGAAGGATTTTCTTTTTCAGTTGCTTGCTTGAGGGGTTCTTCTCATTTGCTGCATCTTTTGCTGCTTAAAGGTTATATGCATGGTATTTCAATGTGCTGCAATATATCCTGGTTTATGACAAGAGAAACATGTGATATTTTTCATTGGAGGAAAGAACCTCCTTTGACATCTTCCAAATTTATTCAATTCATATTCAAGAGTGTATGAGCCTTTTTCAGCTGACTGTTTCATCCTATCATTCTCTGTCCTTTCATGATGCTTCTTGTTTCTGTTTGTTTCTTTACAAATCATGTTCTTGCTGGCTTCTACTTCTGTAGGAATATTCTGAGCTGCTCCATTATCCTTTAAAACTTTTATAAACATGATATTCTTGTTATCTTCTACCTTGGACTTACTTGTTTCTCCTTCATAGCCTATCCCGGTCTTTATGAGAGGAGACCTTTGAGCATTTAGAATTTGGTCCAACTGTCCAGAACTTTTAATTTGTGTAATATTCATAATTAGTTCACTTTCGGCCTTTTCTAATTTCATCCTTAGGCTTACCACCTCTTCTTCCAATCTTCCACATTCGAGACTTTTCTCTCTCATTTGTTGCAGCAGAGTGTCTTCTACTTTCCTTTCTTCTTCAACTCATGTCTTTAGGCTAACAATCTATTTCTTATCTTCATGTTATTTCTCATCACATATTTGCACCAATATCTTCAGGTCTTTTTTTTCATTATTCAATATTTCTATTTCAGTCAAGGCTGTGTCAAGTTTGGCTTTTTCATCAACTGTAATTTCTTCATGGAACTTACTTCCATTCACACTAGCAGGTATCTCATTTGATTGAATATTTTCCTTTTGACATGATTTTTTCTTCTTCTTGATTCTCTTCTCCTTCTTGAGAATGTAGCCACTAGTGTCTCCTTTATGCATGAAATGAAATCTATCCCATATTTCCTTTGCAGAGGTTAGATCCATTATTAAATCAAGATCCTTGTTATGAATACTGTTATATATCACACATTTTTCCTTCGCATTCCACTGTTGTTCTTGTACCAAGGGAGAGTCTGTGTAATAACCATCACTTACAAGCTTCCATACCTCAGATTCATAAACCATTAAATTTGTTTTAACCTTATCACTCCATTCAGGAAAGTTTGTTGTATTTAGCATAGGTACATTTTGATAGTCCGTGACTCAACCAGATCTCCTTCAAGCTATTAGTCTTACAGCAAAGGAACCAGCTCTGATACCAATTGTTGAACTCTTAGTTAAACTGAGAGGGGGGGTGAATCAGTTTAACACAATCATGGACTTTTAAAAATTTCCTTTAAACTTATTTACACCTTCATTTCATGATCAACTTAATATGTGAGCAATCTTAATTTGTGATCAGTAAGTATTAAGTATATTAGATAATGTAATAGCAGTCTTAATATGTGAGTAGTAAGTATTAAGCAGATTAGATATACCATATCAACACATAGACATCATGCACATAGACATCAGATATAAGTGGAGACCCATAAGGGAGAAAACCACATATTATTATTGTTGTGATGCAAAGGCAAGCTCCAACTCCCTCTCACCACTGATTTTCTGTAGGGTCCAACCTACAGGAGGCTCCTACCTCAATTCTGCAAGCTACAACTTGCAAGGAAGCTCCAACTCCCATCTATTTTCTGCAGGCTACAACCTATAGGAGGCTCCTACCTCAGTCAGCTACAACTTGATGTGGAAGCACCAACTCCCATCTATTTTATGCAAGTTACAACCTACAGGAGGCTCCTACCTCAGCTATCTACAACTGAGATCTATCAAGCTACAACTTGATATGGAAGCAACAACTTCCTCACATTACAATAAAATCATATGCTAATTTACATGGATATCAGCTCTCTTCTGTTCCTTATTCACTGCTGTCTACCAGCCTTCATATCTACCTTATATCATTTCTGAATCATCACATATTCTCTATCTGCTCCTCCTTCCTCTTACCCTCTTTGCCTCATTTCTCCACTCTCTAACCTCTTCTATGCATATCTATGTGATATAATTTATATAGTTCACCTCATGAATGTTTGTATTCCACAAGGAATTTGGAGTGTATAGCCATGAATCTTTGCCTTCTTCCTTCTCATTTCTTTGCCCACCTCATTTAGAGGAATATAGAAATATGTACAAATTTCTTTTTTACAGTGGAGTTTTGTTTGCCTACGGCGATTTTCCTTTGCATCACAAACAATATAAAGTAAATAAAACTTTACATTTTCATTTATAATAAGTATTTCTATTCAACCACTCAATTTTTGGCTCAATGTGAGTTTGTCTTTTCTGCTTCTGTCACTGTCTTTTCAATTTTTCCATACTCTTCTGTTTTCCATGCATGTAGAATGCATTTCAAAAATTATGTTCTAAATTTGGCAGCTGTTGTCATGTAACAGTTCTGCATACTCTTCTGTTCACTACAATTGTGTATCTGATGCATATATATCTGCTTTACAAGTTTAGCCCCAAATGAATCTCAAAGTCTGGCAATCTTTACATGCGGAAGCTTTTCTTATTTTCTGAACTGGGAAAATTAAATTAATGCGGAAGCTTCATTTTTCAATGATTATGAAACCCCATGTCTATATGAAAAATCTGAATATATAATTTAAACCAAAAACTAATCAACATTCGACCTTCATAATAAAATTCATTATATAGTGGCCACTTTATGGAATGGATACTCATATACCTATAGAATCCACGACATAAACCTTTATGGTTTCAACTTTCCTTCTTATCATTGATCAAATGTGTGCAACACATTATATTTTCAACCACCATCCATTACATATCTTACCCATGTTAATATTCCACCCTTGGTTTAAAATGCAACACAATAACTTACCACATAAGTTTCGTTTCCCTTCAAATAAAGGTTGAGAAAACCATAGAATAGCAAGCCATATCATAACGTGGATAAACCAGCGCACATCTTCATATTAACTTTGACTTTGGATTCAAATACAACGCCAAAAAATATGAATGTTTGGCCACAACAGTTATTAACATATATCAAACCCAACCTTGGTTAAAACCCAGACTTCAATATATAAAAAATTGGGGCCGACACTCACTTTATAGAAGTCCAAATGTAATAAGACTTGAATTAAAACCCCAAATTGTACTATGATTCTAGAAACATATATTATATCCAATATAAGTCTTCACCCTTAGTTAAAACTAAGTATTAACAACCAGTCCCAAAGCATATCAAGTCATTGAACCAAGACTCAACTCATTTAATATCCCACTGACCATATTACATTCCACTTCATATTCGAAACTCGACCACCATTATATTAAGCCTTTATCCTTGGATTTATAATCAACCCAACTCACAATCTTTATATGCGATAAAAACCAAAGTTAAAGTGCATTTAAAACCCAACTCACAAGTTTCATATTTATCAACTCAGACCTTATGTTATAAAATTATCATAACTTTATAACTTACCATCCGTTGATCACCAGCTGTGCATATCTCGAGGCTTCACTATGAACCATATCATACTTTCATACATATTATGTCTTTAATTAAAATGAGGATAAATTCATGAGGAAGCCTTTGGACCCCACTTAAACTGTGAAGTATAACACACACACACACACACACACACACACACACACACACACACACACACACACACACACATATATATATATATATATATATATATATATATATATATATATATATATATATATATATATATATATATATATATGTTATCGCTTGGGGTTTAAGTTCGAAATTCGAAGCCCTATCATAGGAATTCATAACATTTAATTAAAGACATAATATATATCTATATATATATCCTCGGGCCCCACTGTTTACACAAATTACCATTGTGTTATCGAGCTCGCAGTTTTAAATGCGAGTATCGTTGGATCGTTCACCCTTAAGATCGAACATCATTCGCATTTGTTTTTCACCGAGATTTAACGCACAAAAATAATGCGAAATGGGCTGTAAATTAAAACCGCCAACACCACGTGTCGAAGCCTAGACGCTACTTCATTTTTTCTCACAAACAACTTACCATTTATAAATTTTACGAAAACCATAAACTGTTTTTGAAATCTGCCTTTACTGTTTACTCCTCATGGTTCAACTACTCTGGTCATTGCTCACAGTTCCTTTCCAACTCTTATACAGACTATATATCGAATTTAAACCTGCATTCTGCATATGTTTCGTGGGTTTGACCTCTGTTGTGTTCTTTTCAATATTCCACACCATCTCTGCAAATAAGTTACAGTTTCCTTGAACACTGTTTGCTGCCCTTTGAACTTCTACTTCTGCATTCTTCTGTGCATGTCTTCACAGTCTAGGTGCCACTATTCTCATTCCACCGTGCTCTTCTCGATTCACCTCACCAATACTGTTCCGCTGCCTATGATTCACGATTTCATTAAAACATTAATTTTTGGATTCTGCTTCTAATTGTGGCAATCAGATTTACTTTCTCATTCATGAGTCCTTCTCCCGTTGCTCCATATTGACTCTGTCTTTGCTATTCATGATTCCGATGAACAGACGTTGTTCCAATTTCACAATTGTACAGTCTTCAACCTACTTCATCGTTGCACAGACTCTGTGTATTGATTTATCCTTTAGAAATCCAAAAAACATCTTAAGACCTCTACACCATCGTTTTATTGTTCCACCACTTCATTTCAAGGTTTGAACAACCTTTGATTCCTTTTCACCTTTAGAAGCTTCAACCCTCTATTTCACACAAAGTCACTAATTCAGCCAATAACACAGAGTTTCATAGCTTGCCCACAAAGGTACTTTGGAAATACTATTAAACCCTTGCCACACAGTTTATTTAAAACTGTTTATAAACTGTGATCAATACTCATCAATACTCATACTATCTCTGCTTCTTTGCTTCCTCTGCTTCTTGTCTAGTGCTTTCTCTACTGCCTCTCTACTACCTCTCTGCTTCATTGCTGCCTCTGCTACCTCTCTGTTTCTTGTCTTCTCCTTTGCCTTATTGCTGGTTCTTCTTTGTTCTTTTTCCTTAGTGATAGTTTAGGTGCTACTCTTGTCTTCTCTTTTGCCATCAATGACAATATTTCCAACAAATTCCTCACATTATTTTAGAAGATCAAATATGATTTTCCTGGTCTTCTCATCCCAGTATTCATTGATTGAGGCTAGATTTGTTTTTTTGTCAGTCCCTTTATTTTTTTTCCGCAACTTCAATGGAATTATATGTAGACCTTCAGTCACAGGCCCATCCTTAACACTCTATTCCCCCTCAGCTTCATTGAAGGCCAAGTTTCATGACTCCTCTAGATCGTTTTCATCTTGTTCTCTCTCCACCTTTCCAAAGGATATCTGTATAAATTTTACAAAAAATATGTATATCATGGATTCAATCCAATATAAAAATGTACTAAAGCTAGATATTGAATCACTTCTACAAGTCAATTGCAGAAATTAAACACAATTGCCCACCACATGAAGTAAAGAAGAAACAATGAAACCACAACACAAATAATTTCCCGTGGAAATATTGTTGCTGAAAACCCCACTATCTTCTATTATATATTTAGGATGGATACATGAAACAATTACAATACACTCTTCTCACAAGATTCTCCTATACTTAGCTAATTGTCTCACATTGTCCTAGAAAAAACTAACCAACACTTAGCCAATTCTCAGCCTCTAAATAGCTCGTGTTTCTTGCATAATTCCTGATGAAGGAAATCAATATTCTTCAGGAATTTTGGCCTTCCTAAACCACCAAGGATCATGGGAAATCCAATGAGTGTTTGGTTGCATGGGTGCAACCCAATAATCCTACAACTTATATTTAACATCTATTTCACCTTTGTCTCACTGTGGGTCTCCACTGGAATTGACATGCATGCAACTAATAATAGTAAATCATTAGTTTCATGTTAGATCATTGATTGTGAACTAAGTAATATTTAATTCACTTGATCTCTCACTAGTGCAACAAACAGTTACAACTAGCACAACTAACTTTAACATAGTTAACTGAGTTAACTCATTTATACATGCATTAAACTAATGCACCAACTGCACTTTGAACTTTGTTACAACTAGAATTACTCTACATGCCTCACCAACTACCCTCAACTCGAAATTCATGAGCTAACCAAGTTTATCACACTTAGTTAACTATTACAAGTGATTATGAGATAAGATTACATTTTATTGTCCATTTTAATCAAGGGAAAATTAAAATAGACATTGCACCAAATTTATCCCACACTAGTGTAGGTGCTGCTAAGACTTTCTGGTCCCACACTAGTGTAGGTGCTGCTTGGACCTCCTTGTCCCAAACTACTGTAGGTGCTGCTTGGACCTTCTGGTCCCACACTAGTGTAGGTGCTGCAATTTCTTGTTGGATTTCAACACTCCCTCTCAACAAGGAAGGAATTATTTTCCACCGCGATCTTGCCTCTATGGTATTCAAATTTTCTCATGGTGAGTGCCTTCGTCTAAATATCTACATCCAGATATTCTATGGTAATGGACTGAAGTAACACTATGTGCCTCTGAACAAAATCTCTCATATGGGGGTACCGAATTTCTATGTGCTTGGACCTATCATGAAACACGAGTTTAACTGAGTTTAATGCAACTTTGGTTATCACAATGTATCTTTGATGGATCCATATAAGAACCAAAAAAACCATATAGGATATTTCTCATCTAGATGGCCTCACATGCATCTTGACTTACTGCCATGTACTCTGCCTCCGCTGAACTAAGTGCCATAGATTGCTGCTTCCTACTGTACCAAGAAACTGTTGTCGATCCTATGCTGAAGATCCCTCCTAACGTGCTCCTTCTATCTGATGGACTCCTTGCCCAATCTGCATCCATGAAGCCTGAAGCTTCACTCGCTCTATATTTTTGTACCATAATCCATACTGCGAAGTGCCTTGGAGATATCTAAAGACATTATTCCCAACCTTCCAAAAGAGCTTGGTCGGATTAACCATAGCTTGACTCAGTTGGTTAAATGCATAGAAAATTTTTGGTCTGGTGTTCACGAAGTACATTAGTGAACTTACTAGCTACCTGTAGAGAGTAGCATCCACTAATTTTCCAGAAGTAGTATCCTCTTTCCTATAATTTCTTGGAAGACGATTTTCCATTGGTTTACAACTCTCCATGTGAAACTTACCCAATATCTCTTTGGCATACTTTCCTTGAGAAAATAAAGTTCACCATCCCACTACCATATTTCCAAACCAAGTAAATAATGAAGGAGTCCCATGTCCTTCATTTTTAAATCCCTTTGAATATCCTCCTTGCATGAATCTATCAGGTGCTCATCACCTATCAAAATTAGATCATCAACATAAAGTACAATAATCAAGAGCTTACCATCAACCACAATCTGGTACAGGTTTTCATCCACTTCAATTTTTGTGAATCCCAACTCAATGAAATATTTTTCAATCGGAGTGTACTAAGCACGAGGTGCTTGCTTCAGTACATATAATGCTCTCTTGATTCAACACCCATGTGATTAACTGTCAAAGATCTAGAAACCTTCTGGTTGCTCTATGTACACTTCTTCCTCAATAAATCCATTAAGAAACGTAGTTTTCACATCCATCTAATGAATGTGCCACCCCATCTATGCTAAGAGTACAAGGATAGATCTAATGGAAGAGTGCCTCATGACTAGTACAAAAGTCTCATCATAGTCGATCCCCTCGATCTCTGAGAATGGTCGGGCCACAAATATGGCCCTGTAGTTCTCCAGACTCCCATCATCAACTTTATTTACCTTGTAGATCCATATATATCTAACCACTAATTTACTGACCAGTTCTGGGATAATCTCCCATGCACTGTTCTTGACAATGGAGTCATACTCCTCCACCATTGCATCAACACAAATTGGTTGTTGCAATTCCTCCTGAAAGGAATATGGCTTTGTCACAATACAATTCCTCATAAGAGCCATGTATCCAGTAAACCCACTGGAGACTGTGCCTGTCTATGCTGTGAAGTAGGGGCTCCCACATTCTCTGCTGCATCAAGTCTCAATCTATTAGCATTCATGGTGCACCTTCTACCATTTCTGGTGGATGGATTTGCGTGAGTGTTTTCTGCCACTCCATGATCATTTGCATGTGGTTTCTCCACATCTTGAGGCTCATCCATTGGAACCAAGAGTTCCTCCTCTACATGAAAATCCAACTCCCTCTCAAGGAAAATCACATGCCTTTCTCGTCATAAAATTTTATATCCCATAAAAAAAAGTCATTCTACTATTTGGAAAATACACCTGATGGTTGTGGGGAGCTTCAGTGTACCTGATACTTGTTGGTTCCAGCACAGTCTTAGCATCTTTGGTCACATGCACATAAACAGATGAGCCAAAAATCTTAAATGTAAAACATGAGGTTTCTTACAAGTAAAATCCTCTTGTGGTGTAATCATGCCAAGTATCCTATGTGGACAATGGTTCTACAAAAATATTGTTGCACTTCATGCCTCCACCCACAGATGCAACAATAGGCCCTGATCATGCAACATCGCTCTTGCTACACCCACAATTGTTCTGTTATTTCTCTCTGCGACCCCATTGTATTGTGGATTTTGAGGCACAATTAGTTCTCTCCGAATTACTTATTTGTTTCAGAAGCTCTTCAATTCATTTGAGATATGCTCAACACCATTTTTTCTCTAAAGAGGCTTCACATGCTTCCACGTGTCTTTCTCCACCAATGCTTTGAACTCAAGAAAAATTGAGAATGTTTGATCTTTCTTCTGAATGAAGTAGATACAGTACTTTCAAAAAATATCATCAACAAATATCACATAGTACTTATGATTTTCTATCGAACAAGTAGAGAATGGTACACACACATATAAGTGAACTCTCTCAAGGATTCCTAAGGCTCGGTTCTCCTTCTCATGAAATTTGGACTTTGCATATTTTCCCATAGTACATCCCTTGCATGTTTCTAACTGCACAAGTGTACCCTTGGGAAGACCCGTAGAAATTTGTTGCATGAAATTCAAGGCTCTGTGGTGAAGATGGCCCAATATCATGTGGCATAAATCACCCTCATCCCAACTCACCACTTTTTCTTCCTTACCCATCAATGCTGCACAGCCATCTACATCAATTTTATAGAGATTATTAACTTGAATCCCAATATTTTTGGATTTTCCTCTTTTTTTGTGTCATAGGAAGGATTTTCCTTCACTGAAAATAACATCATAGTCTTTATCCTCCAACATTGCAAATGAGACCAAATTTTTCTTCAAGCTTGCCACATGCAGTACATATTTTCAATGAAGGGGTTTACTTGACTGTCTGTGGAAGGTAATGGTACCAATCCTGGTAGCACTGTATTGCCTGTCATCACCCATTACGATATGCATATGGAGGTCCTTCTCGTCCAAGCTACTCAAACGTTATTTGTCTCTCATCATGTGAAACGATACACCACTATCTAGATACCACATCCATACCATTTCACTTGACACCATGCATCAAATGAGCAATAAGTCAAGCTAAAATTGCGAGGCCAAAGCCTCACTAGCTGTAGGTCTTGAAGCCTTATTGTTATTCTTCTTTTGTGGATAGTTAGTGGCATAATGTCTATCCTCGTGACAGTGAAAACACTTCACTATGGGCATGATGCCCTTCTTTCCATATTTACCGAACTCAGATTTAGAATGGAATTTATTTCCTTTCCCCTTATTCACCTTGGAAGCCAAAGTACAATATTCTTCATATTCATTCTTAGGTGAACTTCCTTCTCTGGTATTCCGTCTGAGCTCTTCTTGCACAAAATCGAACCAAATTCATTCCCAATCTAGCATCTTTTCCCTTTCATTGACAAAGTCCTGATAACTTTTCCAACTCTAGGGAAGTCCTAGAAGAGATAGGCTCACCAAATAATCATCAACAATAGTAATGCCAACGCTCGCAAGCTCATCCCGACATTGGAAAAACTTTGTTAAATATTTTGGCATGGATTCGCCTTCCTCCATTTTGTTCTTCCTGAGATTATCTTTCAGTGCCAATTTCCTATGATCAGTGATGCTCTAAAATAGATCCATCAGATATTTCCACATTTGATATTGTGGTGTCACTTTTCCATGGAGACTTGATGCAATGTGGTCTCATAGTCCCTCCAGTAAGATCCTCGTCGCCTTTGCAACTTTCTTTTTCCATGAATCAAGATTTTCAGCATCTATCATAGCGGGTTCAGGAACACCATTGTCAATGAATTCCTTCAATCCATTTTCCGCTAGTACTACCTCCATCCCATCTTTCCAAGAAATATACATAGATCTCCCCTCGAGTGCATACTCCAATCTCAAGCCATTGAACGCCATTTCGATCCTGAATCACATGTATCACCAAGAAAGTCTTTTGCAAATTCAAATTCTATTCAGTCACAAACTCAGCTTCTCCTCCACTATTGTGATTTCTTGTGCTCTGATACCATGTAGAAAGTATACAAACAATATGTATATCATGGATTCAATCTGATCTAATAATGTACTAAATCTAGATACTGAATCAATTCTACAAATCAATTGTGGAAATTAAACACAATTTCCAATCACATGAAGCAAAGAAGAATTAATCAAACCACAACACAGATAATTTCCTGGGGAAATATTTCTGCTCAAAACCCCACTATATTCTATTGTATATTCAACATGGATACATGAAACAATTACAATACACTCTTCTCACAAGAGTCTCCTATACTTAGCTAATTGTCTTCCACTGTCCTAGACAAAACTGACCAACACTTAGCCAATTCTCAGCCTCTAAACACATTGTCTTTCTTGCGCAATTCCTAATGAATTAAATCGCTATTATTTGGGAATTTTAGCCTTCCTAAATTTCACAAGGATCATGGGAAATCCAATGAATGTTTTGTTGCATGGGTGCAACCCAATAATCATACAACTAATAGTTAACATTATTTCACCTTTGTCTCAACTGGGTCTCCACTAGAACTAACATACATGTAGCTAATAATAGAAAATAATCAGTTGCATGTTAGATCATTGATTGTGAATTAAATAATATTTAATTCACTTGATCTCTCACTAGTGCAAAAAACTGTTAAAACTAGCACAACTGAATTTAAATCACTTAACTAAGTTAACTTATTACACATGTGTTAAACTAATGCACCAATTGCACTTCAAACTCTGTTACAAGTAGAATTACTCTGCATACCTCATCAGCTACCCTCAACTCGAAATTCATGAGCTAATTGAGTTTATCATGATCAGTTAATTATTACAAGTGATTACGAAATAATTTTACATTTTATTTTCCATTTTAATTAAGGGAAAATGAAAATAAACATTGCACCAAATTTAGCCTACACAAGTGTAGGTGCTACTAAGACCTCCTGGTCCCACACTAGTATAGGTGTTGCTTGGACCACCTGGTCCCACACTAATGTAGGTGTTTCAATTTATTTTCTAACTTCCACACTTGACCTCATGATATCTGGACTCATATAAATTCTCCAGAATGGCCTGATCTACACCTCCATCTATTAATTGTCTAGTTGTAAGCATGATTTTCTCAATAACCTACAAAGAACTTGTCACCGTTTCATCAGTGTCTAAGAAGGAAAATTTGTTGAAAAATTGGTCTGCCAAGAAATCCCAATCACCAATATGTCTCTGTCTTTCTCCTTTACATTCCACGCATTAGGGAATGTCCCAGGGTATGTACAAAGTCATGCACCCACAAATCTCTTGAAAATACTTCTCTACCTAATAAAACCTCACATTCTTGCAAATGTTATTTGGGGTCAAATCTCCCCCTGTACTTCCCAAAATCTTGCGGGAACCCTCTGGAATCTTCACAGCTGACTCCCAAGGTTGTTTGGATTCCTTGTTGTGATGGAATCCTCACGACATTTATCATGTTTCTTGTACGGTGACATTCATTATGGGAATCTTATGTTCTTTGGGGACGGTTCCATCAATATTATTAATAAAATTATTGAATGAATCCATATTATTGTGCTTTTCTATTCAAAAACCCCCATTATTTTAGCTTAGTTACCTTACAAAATAATGGGGAAAGTTTTTAAAGCTTTTAGAGTAAAAAAAATAAGACCCTTAAATTGATTCATTTAGATAGAAATAGGAATCAAAGTGGGGTAAAAAAAACCCTTGAATTTTTGTCTTAAAAATACTTGAGTGGTGAAGGATCACAATATTGCAATCGTAATATCACAATACAACACATATGGCTCCTAAAAGACAATAAACACATATTGTGATGTGATATATCATGGAGCTTTTCTAAAGGGAAAAGGAATTTTCCAAAAACAGTCTATATGGAAAAGCTTATGGGACCCACTTCCAACACATAGGAAAATCCCAGATTGCAAATTGCATTTCGCAACTCCACCCGGATGGTCTTAATGCCACCCTCCACATTTCCATGATGTGATATACTCTATCACATCGCACTTTCAAAATTAAACCACTCTATCCCTTCATCCATATTCGTCGATATTACGATTGCGATATCACAATCGAAAATACGAAGTTGACCATCATTTTATAAATATTCACACACGAGTAACACTGTGATGCGACATATTTATTTTAATGTTGTAATGATTACATGGGAACATCAATCCATTTGACCATTAATTCCATAACTTAAAGTTTTTATATCCCATGCCTCCAAAATTATTTGACTGTAAGAATCATTGAATTTGTGTGTTAATAGTGTGCCAAGTTTCATTTTTTTTTATTGTTTCCATTATTACTATACCTGTGCATTTGTAAAATAAAATTTATCTGTTTCTACTTATAATTTCACATTGTTCACATGAGATTCCAAATGAAAAGAGTTCTTTCGATATGTCGAAAGCTCTTAAGAAAGCTGAGAAACCTACGGCCCCTATGAATCTAGCACCTACTATAAGAAAATGAACATAGATGCTTCATTTGTTTACACACAACATGCGAACAAAAAAAGTGGATCTTCCTCCTTGGAAGCCATGTACAGGTTATTTGAGGATTCTAAACCCCATAGGGTTCAAAGGAAAGTTGCCGTTGATGCTTCTGATTCCTCAGAAGCTACTATAGAAGAAGTGGAAAATTCGTTTTTTAATAGAATTGTTGTGCGCCCTAAAATCCTACCATATACTGATATGGTAAGATGGATAATTGAAAACCTCAATATTGGGGACATGAATTTCTTAACTAACATAGGAAGGATGATAGTTTCCTTTAAAGCCAAATACTTGAAGTTGATGTACCACATCCCAGACCAAGAAAAGGTCTACGACAAGGAATATATGGCACAATTTTCCACCAAGAAGGATCTAAAGTCAAATCTAATCAAGAAACGGAGAAGCAACCTAAATAAGAAAAAAAATTATGACAATGGTATGTATTCTCTCGACTCCCTTTCTAGTCCCTATTGTTATGTTGTTACAATAATGTATAGTCCCTTTTTTCACCTTGACACTACCGAATTTTTAGTTGAATGGGTTCCCCTAATGGATTAGGGAACCATTTTCTCCAACAATATTGCTACTCAAATTTTGGAATATAGGAAAAATAGTTTTATTTCCTCCAAAATTTTCCCTCGATTTATATGAGTGCTTATATCATGGACCCTGTATATTTCACTTCAGATTTTCCAACCATGGTTTGGAAATGGACTACCCAGGACCCTCTTTCCATTCATGTCTATCATAACATGTTATGGGAGTCAAAATATGATTTTTTTTTTTTATAAACTCTGCCTTGGAGGTATGCTCCCTTTTTTTCAAGTCGTTTTCAATGATAAATCCCCCAGGTTGTTAAAAGAAGCTCAAGTTCATTTCTCCTCCATTGAAAAATGGTTTGGAGAATAAATTTTTACTTATGTCAGAGTTTTTGGGAGTCTGGCTAGGCCGCATTTTTTACCATTATATGTTCTTGATAAGCTTCTCCCAAGAGAGTTATGTTATCAAATTTTTGGCAACGGATTAAATATGTTTCTTAAGGAAGCCAAGAAAGCATCAAGCCCCTCCTTTCTAATTAATTGTGGTGTTGACAGCTTGGAAAATTATAAGCATGCAATTTTAGAGATCAACCAAATTGGATGTTTTAAATGGTTCACAATTTCAAACAGACAATATGACCCGAATAAAGTTGAAAATTATTTTACCACCGAAGCTAAAATAAAAAATTTTGTACATGAAGATGATGAGTTCAATAACTTATTTGAGTCAATCAATAATTACTCTTCAGTTCAGAAGTTAGCATCCTTATGCCTCCATCCATAGCAATGGTAAAAGTTTAAATAGTATAGGAACAAGAGATTAGAAGGAATTTCATTGAAAATGTTGAAAGTCTCCCAAACCTTAACAGAGAAGGAAAAGGAAAAAGAATTGACACATAAGGATAATGAATTCATTATTAAAATTGAAGAATATAATTCGTTGAAGTTCTAACAATGGAATTACATTTTCCGAGTAATTTGAATGAGGTCTGGAAGGATTTTAACGAAAAAATTCAAGAAAACCAAGAAGTGATGATTATTGGTCATCAAGAGATTGTGAAAATGCCTCAAAGTGAAATTTAGGACCCGTTCATTACTAGACATTCTGAAAAATTAGTTAGCACAGAGTAAGTGGAATTCATCTTGACCTTCCCCACTACAGAAATTGTACTCAATTTTGAGGAAATCCCTCCTCTAGATATATTCTATAGTCCTGAACATAAAGCAGTTATGATCAGACAAAGAAAAGAAGAATAACATAGAAATATCGACTCCTTATCCTAGGATATGTTTCAATGGAATTTGTCTGGATAGATACAAAATAAAATCCTTCATAGGCTCCAACACATCTTACCCAATTCATAGGAGCTTATGCATCTACAATTGATGGAAAAAAAGGATGAAAGAATCATCCAATTAGAACATGAGCTACAGGAAGAGAATCAAAACATCAACCAACACCTACAAGTAAATCTAACACAACTCCAAGAGAGCATTGATCAATTGACTATTCAACACCACACTGAGATCAGTTAAAAGGACACTCAGATTCATCAATTGTAGCTTACTATAGAGAAATTGAAAGATAATCCGAAGATAGATGAATTTAGAAAAGAAGCATTGGAACTAAACACCCTACTAGCACAACAACAAGTTAGTTTTTGTCAAAAGTTGTCAAACATTCTTGAATTATGTGAGCAAAGTGATTCAATGATGAATGAAATATCATACCAGAGGATCAATTTAAATGAGATTGATGATAAAGTCTCACAATATGTCAGCTGAGAGGATACTGCTAATGGCCGAAATGGAAAACTACCCAGGATTTAGGACTTTAAAAAGGAAATATTGTTTACTAACTAGGACATACAGTTGAAACATGCTAAAAGAGCCATTTGCAAAGAAAAATATGTGTCTAATAACATTATGGAAATTTTCAATAAAAATCTCATCGTTGCCAATCTTCTTGATAGATTCCCTCTCCTTTGGCTTCCTATTGTGAAAGATTTGATAAGGAAATGGAAAAAAGTTTCAAATTTCAAAGAAGAAAACATCAGGAAGTTCGAAAAATTGGATTGGGATAAGTATTGGAGATACTTGGTAAAGCCACATAGCCAATGGATTATGTTGTGTTGTCTTACAGATACTTCCCCTAACATGTTGCCTCCACATTTAGATGCAGTTTTCACTGGACAACTGTGCAACAGATGAGGCCAACTTCCCGAGGTTAAACCTATGCTTAACATCCTTCAGCTGGAGGAATGAATGGATGAAGAGACAATAGGACAACCATAAAGCAAGTCACCCCTTTATTAATTTTCACTTATTTTAAGGAGATTTTTTTAAACCTCCTTAGCTTTTACTATCATTACTATTTTTAACACTTTCTATTTTATTATATAAACTCCTTATATTTTAAGGAGGGTTCCTGAAATTTTGAAAGGAAGACTTTACAAAAGTCACAATTTTGTACTCATAAATTTTTCTTAATAAAAAGGGTTGGACCAAATATTGTTTCTCAAATGAGAAGAGTTAACATATAAATGGTACTTTTATCTTATATGTTATATTTTTGTTCCAAATGAGAAATGGTTAATTTTTTCTTATAATGTTTCGTGTTATCTATCTATTTGAAAAAAATCAAGCATTAAGTCACTTTTGAACATGTTAGGTTGTTATCTTTTGGTACATATTCAATACATACAGTAAACAATTGTGATATAGCATTGTCTAATTGATTTAATTAACTATTTAATAAAATTAGTTATTTCAAATCATTTTCATATCTCTAAGTATTTTTATAATCTTTATTTGCATTCACTAAAAGCTCATATTTATAAATCATATAGAGAATATAATTCATCCTAGAATACATATAGATAGATATATTATTTACTTCAAGCATGCTATTACTCCCATCTACCAATTTATAGACAGTTATAATCCCATCCACTCACCCAAAAATATTTCACTTGGAAACTGGTCCCATAAATCCAGTTGAAGCCACCATACCAAATGGAAAAGGGACGTTTTTTAAGTCCATGATTGAGTGGTTTTCCCCAATTTTTTTGCATCTATTTTCAGGGCCTCAACATTTTTGGCACTAGAAAGAGGGCCATCAGACTATGAATTTTAAAAAATCTTAATCCAAAAAACAAAGACTATCAAAAGAGTTGTTCTCCCTTGAAGTCTCCTACAACTTCTAGTCCTCATTTAATATCTCTTATTCTTAGATCATAAGTTGTTCAATCTTCGCCCAAATATCCTAGTTCTATTCATACACAAATATCTTCATATTATACTCCAGAATAACCTTGAGTACAAACCTTAGTAGATAATTGGAATAAATTTCTATTTCGGCAGAGAAACATGTACTTTCTGAAGCCTCATAAGGAAGTGTCACTTCAATATTTGAAGGCACTAGTGTATTAACCCATTCTAAGAATGAAAATATCAAAATAATGCCATTTGAGTTTCCTCCCCATTCTCAACGTAGGAAATATACGATATCCGAAACTCAATCATCCACTAGTGAGATCAATCCTCTTTTACCCTGCAAAATCCATCATTTATTCCTCCTTATTTTACATCTTCTCAAACAATTTCTTCATTAATTCACATTACTTCTTATTCCCAGTCTACAACTGCTGCCTCAAGTAGTATTAGTTCCATAGTTGTTTCTTCTACACCTACATACACTACAGGAACTACTTCTTCCACTCCAAATCCTTCTTTAGGGAAAAATAATCCTCTAGTTCACATAATGGCAACTGGACCCTGGACGAATTCTGGACCTCTTCAATTACCAGGTCCTCTTCATCCTTCACCCAAGCATCCTGAAATACAGTTGCCTAAGTATAACCCAAATAAGGGTCTACCTGCAGAAGAACACCTCCATAATTTTATGCTTGCCATGAATCTTAATTATGATGCTAAAGAAAATTGTGTAGTTATATTATTTCCCTATATGTTTCAAGGATCATCTGGATCATGGTATTCCCCACTACCATTAGACACTATTACTAGTTGGGAAATTTTTGAAGAAAAATTCCTTACTAAATTTAGTGATGATCATAATACTACTACTCTTATAAATGATATTTCCAATATTAAATAAACTACAGGGGAAAATATCAAAGATTTCAACTCAAGATTTAATAAGCTACTCAATAAAACCCTAACCACATATAAGCTCAGGGTATATGTACAAATAGAATGGTACATATCCTCTATTCCTTCTAATATTTATATTCTTGTAAATAGAGCCAATAAGGCTAAATTGGTAGAAAATATGAAAGAACTTATTTCTGTTGAAAAAATAATTCTTGCTTTAGAGAAGAAAACTGCACAGGAGGAAAGAAAAACTAAAAGGGTTTCATTTAAGGATGAACCCAAAAATAGAACATCTAAGAATCCTTATGACCTTGATGGACTACAATAGGTTCTCAAAACTACGAATGATATGTTTGAGATAAATAAACAAGTAGTTGAATCTTCTTCGAAGAAACCTTTTAGATCTTTTATGAAAATTCAAGATTCCCAACCTCCAAATGTAATCTCAAATGCAGAATCAGATCATGACGAAGATCAATTTGAATCAATATCATCCGCAGAAGAATCACAAAATGAATAATTAGTTGAATTTCATGGAGTATGGGACTTTATCCTTCCAACATATGACAATGAAGATGAACATGAGGCACTTCCAATTAACACTAGAAGTAAAAATTCTACTGACCTCCCTCAGTCTCCTGAAAAGAAAAATTATTCATCCTCTATTGCTAAGGATAAAGCCGTTAACAAAATAAATCCTTCTCCTCAATCAAACCCAAATTCTTCTACTCTTCCATCTACATCCAAGAAATTAGTGGTATCTGATACTATCGAATATAATATAGTGGAAGACATGAAGAAGGTAAAGGAAAATATCTCCATACATGAGTTGAGAAAATTAAAACAACAATAAAAAATTTTACTCAAAGAGCTCAATGCAGTCTATGCTTCATCCCTACCTGCACCTGTTACTTCCAAAGCTTCAAAAGGAGTTGGTAAACATCCTAGTGATTCACCTGAAAAAATTGATGCAAGGGATGTAATTTTAATCGAAGACAGATCTAATTCACATACTCCTCCCTTCCTTTTAAATTTTGAAGTATTCAACAAAAATGTGCATAATTGCCTAATTGACTCTAGAGCCTCTTCAAATATTCTATTTGCGTGAAGTTCAACATTTCTCCTAAAAAGTCTCCAATAAACATTGTGCAATTAGATAGAAATAAGGTTAAGGTATTGTGAGAAATAAATTTAGTTCTCATCAGACTAGCATCCAATTCAAAATTTCATCAAGGGATTAGTATTTTAGTTGTTGATATACCTAACTTTTACAGTTTAATCCTAATTAGAGACTGGAAAAAAAATATTCATGGTTATTTTGCCACTGATTGGTCTCATATGTGGCTTCCCTATAATGGTAAGCCAAATCAAATCTGAGTAGACCATGAAAAACACATGAAATACTCAGTGACCGAATTCGAAGATGAGAATGAACCCATGGATTTTACAAATAACAGTCTCGACAGTTACACTACTGAATCTTTTTTGGGGAATTTTAATGCTCATAATCTCCATTTCTCACCAACTCAGTTAATTCTCAAATCAAAATTTTTTATTAGTTAGACTCTTGCAAGTGTATAAATATTATAGATAAACCTTGTATTAATACTTTGTTCTAGACATTATAATTTGATGGATCAAAATCTAGTGAAGGTGTAGGAGCTGGTTTTATAATAATCAATCTGGAAGGATAAAAGGCAATGCTTGCATGCATACTTGAATTTGAATGCATAATAATACCACATAATATGAGGCACTGGTCAAATATCTCTAGGTATATGGTGATTCTAAAATAATTTTCAAACAGGTAAGAAACACTATACATCGTATTTCTGGTCATCTTAAATATTACCAGTCATTAGTACAATCTCTTACCTCACATTTTTTAGCATTTAATATCTCTTATGTTCCTAGAATTCAAAATGCAAGTGAAGACCTTCTAGCTAATGTAGCATCCATACTTATTCCTTTGGAAGATTATAGTCTAGATAGATTTTCTATAGAGTTGAATTTTTGGTTATCTATTCCTGACAATGTCACTAATTGTAGAGTATTCAATGATGATGAATATGTTATAACTTTTCTTACATTAGAAGGATCATATGATGCACAATTAATTGATGAACATGAACATGAAAGTCAATTGAATAAAAAACCTAAAGAAATGTCACACCTAATTATGTGTTTGAGCTTGAACATATCTATTATCTCAAAGAGAGGTTCAAAAAGGTTAATAATTCCAAACTACAAAGTTCTACTTTAAGGTTCGAACTAGTAAACCTTGACACATATATCAACCCTTAGAACATTAACTTAGGACTTGGTATTTCGTTTAATGAAATATTAGCCTTCATTCACTTACTGAAGAAATACAAGTGTGCATTAGCATGGAAATATGAAGACCTCAAAATGTATGATACCTACATCATCCAACATACTATCCCAATGATATCCACTACAAAGCCTATACAACAAAGTTTAAGTAAAATTCACCCTGATCTTGAAAGTCAAATCAAAAGTGAACTAAACAAACTCCTTAAGGAAAATATTATCTTCCCTATTAGGAATTCAAAGAGGGTCTCAGAATTAGTCCATGTTAGGAAAAGAATGGTGATATTCGTATTTGTATAGATTTTAGGAACTTAAACAAATCTTGCTTAAAATACAATTTCCCATTACCACCAATGGAACAAATTTTTCAATGAGTTTCTCGATCTGAATTAATATATTTCCTTGATGGATTTTTAGGCTACAATAAGGTTCTAGTTCATCATGAAGATAGGTTAAATATTAAATTTAGAACTAAATGGGGCACTTATGCCTACCAGAAAATGCCTTTCAGTCTAATCAATGCAGGAGAAAATTTTCAAAGAGAAATGGATATTGCTTTCAAAGGACTGATAAATAAAACTGTGGTTGTATATTTAGATGATATAACCATTTACTCAAAGAAAATAAGCAATCGATATCATAATATTAAGAAAATCCTTGAATGTTGTTTGAAATATGGAATTTATTTAAATCCCAGAAAGTGTTATTTCGCTTTAAGTGAAGGTAAAATTTTAGGAGTTATTTTCTCAAAAGAAGCCATTTTCATAGATCCAACAATGATAAAAGAAATTTCTGAACACTCTCATCCCCATAACAATAAATCCATGCAGACCTTTTAAGGAAAGATAAATTTTGTCAAAAGATTTGTTCTAAACTATTCCCAAATTGTTTTACCATTGCAAGTAATTATTAATAAAAATTAACCCTTAAAATGGGGACACAATGAAACAAAATATTTTCATCTAATCAAAAAATCCATCATCAAAGATCCTTCTATTACTACCCCAAATTTTTCTAATCACTTCCTTTCATATACTTTTGCATCTGAAACATCTTATGTTGTTGTGTTAACACAAATCAATGATCTAAAGATTTAAGCACCCATTTATTTATTTAGTTAAAATCTTTAAAGTGATGAACTAAATTATTCAGAAGTGGAAAAACAAGCGTTTGTTGTTTACAAATCTTTAAAGCACTTTAGACCTTTTCTCCTAAAAAAACACACCAAGTTAATGGTTCCATTTTTGGTAGTAAGGCAACTACTTATTCAAAAGGAACTGGGAGAAAAAATAGAAAATTGGGTAATTTCTCTGCAGGAATATGACATTGAAATAAGACCAACCAAAATCATCGAAGGGTAAGGTCTCTATAGATTACTATCTGGAGCATCCAACATATCAGATGATTAAGAGTCAAGTAACATTGTACAAATTTCTAAGGTAAGCCAGAACGACTCTGAATCACAATAT
The DNA here is from genome assembly GCA_034641835.2 of Pinus albicaulis. Lineage (NCBI taxonomy): Eukaryota > Viridiplantae > Streptophyta > Pinopsida > Pinales > Pinaceae > Pinus > Pinus albicaulis. Next base: position 114,467,102 of record CM076571.1, on the reverse strand, counting down.
GATGATCTCATATTTTATTTAAATATGGATACGCTCCTACGAAACTCAATTACAAAAGAAAAAGAGCTTTAATATTGAAATCTATTCAATATCAAATCATAGGCAATGTTTTATTTAGAAATAACTATGACTCTATACTACTAGGATGCCTTGAGAAATAAAAAGCATCGAGGGTTTTGCAAAAACTCCATGATAGACCTGAAGGTGGAAATTTTGGAGTAGATAACACCACAGGTAAGATCCTTCATACATGATATTACTAGCCCACATTGTTTAAATATGCTCATGCATATGTTAGAGAATGTAAAAAATTCCAAACTGCTGCTGGAAGAAAAATAAAACCAACCTTACCCTTGCAGTCAGTCAACATTGAGCAAAATTTTGAGCAATGGGGATTGGACATCATAGGTGAGATTGTTCCCAACTCATGCAAACAACATATATACATTCTCACCACAGCTTATTATTTTACTAAGTGGGTGGAAGTTGTTCCACTAAAAGTAGCTAACTATAAAGACATTATGGAATTTATCGATCAATTCATTATTACTAGCTTTGGCTTACCCAATGAACTTTCGTTTGATAATGCATCTTATTTTTCAGAAGAAAGTATGACTAAATTCACTCTCAAAAGAGGTTTTAAACTTAAATACTCTGCTAACTAATATCCCCAAGGGAATGGTTTAGCATAATCAACAAATAAAAATCTCATAATAATATTTGTTAGAGCCAAACAAATTGGCACAAGTCTTTAAAGTTTTCACTATGAGTAGATAGGATTACTCAGAAGGCCTCTATAGGAACTTCTCTATTCAATATAGTTTATGGGAAAGAAGTAGTAATTCCATCAAATTTAGCTCTTCCTTCATTAGCCCTAGTTCATTTTATTGATGAATTACCTTCTTATTCCTTATAATTAAGAATGTTTCAGATCCTTAAATTGGAAGAGGAAAGAGAAAAAGACAAATTAACTCATGCTCGACACAAGTAGATAGTGAAAAATTATTTTGATGCAAATTTTTTTTCCCCAAAAACATTCCAAGTTCGAGACCTCATCCTTAAGTGGGAAAAGGCAAATGAGGAAAAAGCTAAGCATACCAAATTCCAAATAATGTGTCTTGGACCATTTCAAATCATAGAACAAATTGGCCCACCAACCTTCATGTTACAAGATCTTCAAGGGAGAAAAGGTTTTCTTCTTATGAGTGGGCTGATTTTGAAAAAAAAAAATTTCTTAGAAGAAAATTTTCTTCTAAATGTACTATACTTATACCTTCACATTTTTAGGAAAATAATGTTTGAGTACATACTCTTTTTTTTCATAAGACCTCTGAATTATTTTATGTCTTTTATATTTTTGAATAATAAAAACTCTTGAGGAGATAACTACAAAAATTATGAACCCTTTACTAAACTAATAGGGGGGATGAATCAGTTTATTCCATTCATGGACATTAAAATTTGTTTCAGTAAACTCATTAACAAGTCATTTCATAAGAAGCTTAATAAACAAAGATCGACAGATTGAATATGTGAAAACCAATTAAAAGAAGATTAACACATCACATGAACACATACTAATCATGCACATGAACACTATTGGCAATGTGTTTCTTATATCCTACTCTATTGAATTGGTTGTCCTTGATGGCAACTCTCTAGCAAAGGATGCAGTTAATGATTGTATGAAGAATCTCAGAAATCCATCAGCAGTTCTATACAAGCAGATTGACTTTTTCCATACAGAACAATGCATACGCGGTTTTGTAACAGCCAAGTCACGTATGTACGCAGATAAGTACGTCCCAAGTCGCGTATGCCCTTTTGCGCTCCAAAATTATAATACCAAGGGGCATTACCATGGTTTTGGCACACCGCATCGAGCGTTGTATGGTTTATTTGATTCTGTCCAAGAATACCATCGGAAGTTGTGTGGTTTTGGCTCATGGTATTGGTAAAAGCTAAATCTATTTAAGGAGAAGAAGATTATAGTGCAATGTGTGCATATGTAAGGGTTGTTGACGAAAAAATTTCTCTAAGGAATATCTGCATGGATGAACTCTGTTCTTAATTGATAGATCTGATCTATGATGCACCCACAGATATAATGATGGTTCAAGATCCCTAGATCTAAAAATGATGAATCTCTAAGATGATCTGGAAAAGAAATGATGAAGACCTGGCACAAGTCTGATGAAGAAATTGAAGAAAACTGGGTAAGTTTATAGATCTGGTCTGTTTTGCAAATTTTATCTTTTACAGATCTATATGCTAGTTTGTCTTGGTAAAAGCGCGTATATACGCGGGTTCGCTTAATTAAAAGCGCGTATGGAAGTTAGGGTTTTTGAAGCTTATATCACATATATTACTTCTGTGATTTCTATTATCTCTTTTTTCTCTATTAGAAGTCTTCTTGAATTTTTGGGTTGTTTGAATATGATGTATGTTGCTGATATGATAATGAACAAATCTAATCAATGATTGAGAAAACATGGTGAAGGAGGAGCAACTGTCTAACAGTTTTGCATTGTTGTGAGATTTTTTGAACTGAATGTTTCACATCTGAATCTAAGTCTGAATAGATTCTGAAACAAAGTATGCACTGAATCATACGCAGGTTGGTGCTAATAAAAGCACGTGTATACGCGGAAACTGTAAAGAAAAGTCTCGTATTCTTCCAGATTATAAAAATCAATATGCACTGAAGCATACACAGGTTGGTGTGTAGCAGAGGGCGTATATACGCGGGTTACATAAAGAAAAATAGCATATGGTCTCTGAATTAATGGTTGTTGAAGGTTGAATTTGTATCTGACTATCTACTCTGAAGTCTGGGTTATTTTTGATATTCCGGTTACAGTGGTATTGCTATTCTGATTGAAGTTTTAGGTAAAGTATGGTTGTAGATGTTAAGGGGTTGTATTGAAGTTGATTTGATCCAGTATGAAAATTGATGAAACATGGTCTGTAGTGGATCTGAGGGTTGAAGCCTTCAGTATGAAAGTAGAAGCTTTCTGCCAGTAGAAGCTGGTGCTAAAATCAGGGGGTCGAAGCTCCCTTCCAGGAGAGACTGGTAAACGAGATCAGGGGGTTGGAGCTCCCTTCCAGTAGTGGCTGGAAAATGAGAGAAGGTTGCAACCTTCTACAGGTAGGGTGCCTGCGTGCTGGTATGAGTCTGCACCAGCACAAAATTGTAAGAAGTTTTCTTTATAATAAATATTGAAGACAGAGACGATAACAGCGGTGGTTTTCTCCCAAATTGGGTTTCCACCTAAAAATACTGGTGTTCATGTGTGTTTATTATATGTGATGGTTTATTCTGTTATTACTGCACATGCTTACTGCTTACTAAACTTCTGATGAATGAATGATGCAATGATCTAAGTAAAGTCTTAAATTCATAGTAAGATCTCTGGACATACGTGAGTTTTCTTAAGGATATCTCCTTATATACGCGAGTTGGGTTCAGTAAAGTAGCGTATGGTATGAAGAGAAAGAAAAAGTAAAAAGAGTTTCAGTCAGCTCTAAATACTGATTCACCCGCCCCCTCCCCCCCTCTTAGTATTTTTCCCAACAATTGGTATCAGCGGAGGTCCTTCTGAAAAGGCTTAACCGCTAGAAGGAATATCAATCAAGATGAGCAATCAAGAAGGAACAACGTCTATCAAGCCTCCGCTCTTCAACAGAAACAATTTAATATTCTAGAAAACAAGGATGAGATCCTATCTTCAGTCTATGGGAGCAGATGTATGGGCTATTGTTGAAGGAGGATATCAATATCCAGCCGCTATACCAACAGATCCAACAGAAAGAAAGAATTATGAAACAAATGCAAAGGCGGTCAATGCTCTTTTGGGAAGTCTAACTGAATCAGAATTTGTCAAAGTCATGCAGATGGATACAACAAAGGCAATACAGGACAAAATCATTCTAAGTTATGAAGGTGATGCAAAGGTAAAAAGTGTTAAACTCCAAACTCTCAGAATTCAATATGAGAATCTAAAAATGCACAATGAGGAGAGAATTGCCCATTTCTTTTTACGTCTTGATGATATTGTAAATCGTATGAGAAATTTGGGAGAAACAATAACCGAATCTACTTTGGTTCAGAAAGTTTTAAGATCACTAACGGAAAAATTTGAGTCAAAAGTTTCTGCTCTTGAAGAAAAGAAAGATCTTCAAAATATTATTGTCGTGCAACTTCATGGCATACTAACTGCATGTGAAATGAGAAAAGGAGGACCATCTGAAGTCAAAGAAGCCATCTTTAGAGCTTCTACAAAAGGGAAAGCAGTACAAGAGATAGAAGGATCAGGGTATATCTCAGAAGAAGATGAGGTAAATTTTTTAAAGAAACTCCAACTTGGCACAGGATGGTTGAGAGGTAAGATTCCTTTCAAATGTTTTTCTTGTGGAAGAGTTGGTCATTATGCTGCTAAGTGTCCTTACAAAGAAACACATGAAAAAGGGAAGGAAGTAGCAAGAAGGAATAAGAATCGGTTTATCACTAGAAAAAGTTACTATACACATGAAGACAATGATGGGTTATCTAATAGTGAGGAAGAATGTGAACAAGATATTAGACTTCTCATGGCATTTGAAAAAGAATCTAGAGAAGATAAAGATACTTTTATGGATGCTTTATAGGACAATGATTTTCTTGATGAATTCAATCAACTCAAAATATGCTTATAAGAAAGTAAAATATCCATAGAAACTCTGAAAAATCAGCTTGAAGTAAAGGAGAAACACAATGAGAAATCAAAATGTGAAATAGTAAGTCTAAGAAAATAAATTGAGAAAGTAAAGACTTTGAATCTTAGATTTTCCAAAGGATCTGAAACCTTAGATGAGATTATCAAGGTACAACGTTCTCCTTTTATAAAGACATGTCTTGGATATATCGGAGAATCTTCTCAGACTTCAGCACCAAATTATCTGAAAGCAACTACATCTAGTATACAACATTCTGCCACTCAGCAAGGGAATAAAGAATCTTCGCAGGTAAAGCATGACCATCTCAATTCAAAGAATACTAATAAGAATACATTTCAAAGAAACACCAACCAACAGGTAAATTCAAGCAGAATATTTCATGATCGCAGAAATTTCTTCTTCAATGGACAATGTTTCTCATGTCACAATTTTTGTTATAAAGTTGTTCAATGTGTTGCATATAAAACCATCATGACAAGAGAAAAAAGAAAGAAAAGGGTTGATATTGGAACAAAGAAGAATACCTATAACAACTTTTCTCCTCTTCAAAATGAAGTTGAATGTGCTTATTGCAATAACTTTGGACATAAAGAATCTGAATGCAGGAGCAAAGTCCAGCCTAAAGAGCATTTTCCTTCAAGCTCCAAAGTGTGGAGAAAGAAGGAATTACAGGTTGAAAATTGTGGCATAGCTTTATTTGCAGAAGGTGAAGAAAATCAATGGTACATCGATAGTGGATGCTCAAAACACATGATAGGTGACAAAAACAAACTTCTTGCATATAGAGATCTAGAAAAAGAAAAGAATGTTACATTTGGAAATGATACTCCTGCTGTCATTAAGGGAAAAGGGTTTGTTTTTATAAAAGAAAAGGTGAAAGCTAATAATTTCATGTATGTGGATGGATTAAAGCATAACCTATTAAGTGTAAGTCAAATGTGTGATCAAGGAACTGAAGTTGTCTTTAGTTCAAAAGAATGTGTGGTACGTGATCTGGATACAGGTAAAACAATTATAAAAGGAAACAGAACTCCAAGCAACCTGTATGTATTGAAGAACTGCAAAGAACAATGTTACTTGAGTAAATCTTCAGAAAACTGGCTATGGCATAGAAGGTTGGGGCATCTGAGCTTCTCTCAAATCAACAAATCAAGCAGACTTAAAGTTGTTCGTGATATTCCCAATATTACTCTACCTGAAAATATCATATGCAAATCTTGCCAATTCGGTAAGCAAACCAGAGTACAATTTAATGCCAAGGAAGGATCATCAAGTAAGCCTCTTGAACTCATTCATACTGACATATGTGGACCTATGAGGAAAAATTCACCACGTGGTGAAGAATACTATATCTTATTGATGATTTCTCTAGAATGTGTTGGATTGGGTTGATTAAACACAAAGATGAAGCATTTGAGAAATTTCAGATCTTCAAAGCACTGGTTGAAAATGAATTAGATCTAAAAATAAAGTGTCTTAGATCTGATCGAGGAGGAGAATATACATCAGATGAATTCCTTGAATTTTGTGAACAACATGGCATAAAAAGACATTTTTCTGTAGCTGGCACTCCACAACAAAATGGCGTAGCAGAAAGAATGAATAGAACAATTCAACAAATGGCTAGAGCTATGCTTGATGATTCGGAACACCTGACACATTTTGGGGAGAAGCAGCACATACAGCGGTAAATATTCTTAACAAGGCACATGTTCATGTAAATAGTGATAAAACTCCATATGAACTCTGGTATGGTAATCCTCCCACTGTGAAGCATTTTAGAGTTTTTGGAAGAAAATGTTTTATCAAAAATAATGATGAAAAAGTTGGCAAGTTTCAACCCAGAGTAGATGAAGGAATACTTCTTGGTTACTCCTCTAGGAGTAGAGCATATAAATGTTACAATAAAATACTTCAGAAGATTGTTGAATGTATTGATGTTGTTATTGATGAGTCTCCTGCAGCTCCAAAAGAAGAAAAAAAAACAACAGATGAAGACGATGATGACATATATCCTTCTACTTCAAATAGAAATGATATAGACTGTGAACCCAATGAAAAACCCGAAGATGATTTCTTTGAAAAAGCTCCATCTAGATATGTTCAAAAGAATCATCCAGAATCTCAAATTTTGGGAGAAAAGGGATTAGGTTTACAAACAAGAAGGAATGTTGTGGGATCTTCTAGCTATCTGGCATTTCTATCCACTATTGAACCACATAATGTCAATCAAGCTAGAAAATATGAATTTTGGATTCAAGCCATGAATGAAGAGCTTGATCAAATTGAAAAGAATCACACTTGGGAATTAGTACCAAGACCTCATGACAAAAATGACATTGGAACTAAATGGATATTCAAAAACAAGTTAAATGAGAATGTGGATGTTATAAGAAATAAAGCTAGACTTGTTTGCAAGGGGTATGCTCAACAAGAAGGTATAGACTTTGAAGAAACCTTTGCTCCTGTAGCGAGACTTGAAGCCATAAGAATGTTTCTTTCTTTTTCAAGCTTCCAACTAATCAAAGTTTATCAAATGGATGTTAAATATGCTTTTCTTAATGGTGATCTAGAAGAAGAAGTTTATATAGAACAGCCAGAAGGATTCATTTTGGGAAATGATGAAAAACTTGTTTGTAGACTTAAAAAGGCTCTATATGGTCTCAAACAAGCTCCAAGGGCATGGTATTATCGTCTTGACAAATATCTTCATCAAAACAAGGATTTTCAAAGGGGTCTGCTGATAGCAACTTATACACAAAATCTGAAAATGATAAACTATTGATTTTGGTTGTATATTTTGATGATATCATTTTTGGAAGTAATGAAGAATATATGAGTTAGAAATTTTCTTCTGTTATGTAGCAAGAATTTGAAATGTATTTACTTGGGGAACTAATATTCTTTCTTGGCTTGCAAGTGCAACAAGCAACATATGGCATATTCTTATCACAAGAAAAATATTTTAAGCAAATTCTGAAGAAGTATGGCATGGAAGAATGCAAACCTGTAAGTACACCAATGATAACCAGATGTAATCTCAGTTCTCATGATGATTCCCCCATGGTGAATCAACCAGAATACAGATCTATGATAGGAAGTCTACTTTATCTCACTGGGAATAGACCAAACATTATGCATGCAGTTGGAATTGTTGTATGATTCCAAGATAATCCAAAAGAGTCTCACCTTCAGGCTGTCAAAAGAATATTCAAATATCTACAAGGAACTCAAGACTTTGGACTATGGTATCCAAAGAATGTTGATCTTACTCTTCATGCTCACACTGATGCAGATTGGGCTGGAAATTTTGATGATCGAAAAAGCACTAGTGGTGGTGCATTCTATATGGGACCCTGGTTAGTATCTTGGTTCAGCAAGAAGCAAAGCTCTTTTCCTTATCTACTGTAGAAGCATAATATGTGGTTGCCGCATCATGTTGCACTCAACTTCTTTGGATGATGCAAACCTTACAAGACATTCAAATCAAATGTTCACCTCCTATGTCCATTATGTGTGATAATACAAGTGCCATCAGTATCTCAAAGAATCTTGTTATGCATTCCAAGACCAAGCACATTCCCATTAAATATCACTTCTTACGTGAACAAGTGCTTGAACAAAAGGTGAAGTTGGAGTATGTTCCCTCCAAAGAACAAGTTGTTGATATATTTACCAAACCTTTACCCAGGGAAGCATTCGAATATCTCAGACAGAAGCTGGGAGTAGTCTCTGCCATGCAGAAGATCAAATCTGCTTAAATTCAGAAGATTAAATTGGATACGCGGATTTCATGAAGGACAGTCGCATATATACATGAGTTTATAAACAGAAAACCGTGTATGGGTGTTTGTTGACAGAATTTTTCTGGGTCAGTATTCTTCAGCATAGATGCGGTGCAGTTTGGTATCTTTGGTGATGTTCTAGATCTCATAATTTTGTTTCATTCTCTGATGTTTTTGATGAAGATGCCTTGATGATTGGCTGTTAAAAGTGTTCAAGATGCATAGGCTAAGGGGGAGCATTGGTCATGTGGAAAGGATGCATTGTTGGCATTCTCATTATTTGCTCTGATCTGATCTCATGTTTGAGATTCTTTGGTCTTAATTGTATAAGTCATTTCTATTATTTGATGAAAATTTCATGTTAAGACCTATGATTTAAAATTGTAATATTCATTCATATAAGGACTCGTTCAAACATTGTAAACCCACTTGGTTGGGTAGTTGAGTCAATTGTGTAAATCCACTTGGTTGGATCATTGATGTAATTATGAGTCTTTTGTGATAGGTTAATGAGTTATAGAGACATGGAACTCATTGAATATTATGTTAAGAAGTTGCAGCTTGATCTCAGGGGCAGTATGGTATTGTCAGTACAAAGGATCTTGATTTACCCTTTTCCCTTGATGTCAAAGGGGGAGAATTTTGTTGCTGAATATACTCCTGTATACTTCTGATCATGGTTGCCACCAAGTCCAAAGGGGGAGATTGTTGGCAATATGTTTCTTGTATCCTACTATATTGAATTGGCTATCCTTGATGGAAAATCTCTGGCAAAGGATGTAGCTAATGACTGTATGAAGAATCTCAGAAATCCATCAGCAGTTCTATACAAGAAGATTGAATTTTTCCATATAGAACAATGCATACGCGGGTTTGTAATAGCCAAGTCATGTATGTACGCGGATAAGTACGTCCCAAGTCGCGTATGCCCTTTTACGCTCCAAAATTATAATACCAAGGGGCATTACCATGGTTTTGGCACACAGTATTGAGCGATGTATGGTTTACTTGATTCCATCCAAGAATACCATCGGAAGTTGTGTGGTTTTGGCTCATGGTATTGGTAAAAGCTAAATCTATTTAAGGAGAAGAAGATCATAGTGCAATGTGTGCATATGTAAGGGTTGTTAATGAAAAATATTCTCGAAGGAATATCTGGATGGATGAACTCTATTCTTAATTGATAGATCTGAATCTATGATGCACCCACAAATATAATGATGGTTCAAGATCTCTAGATCTAAAAATGATAAATCTCTAGGATGATTTGAAAAAGAAATGATGAAGACCTGGCACAAGTCTGATGAAGAAATTGAAGAAATCTGGGTAAGTTTATAGATCTGGTCTGTTTTTCAAATTTTATCTTTTACAGATCTATACGCTAGTTTGTCTCGGTAAAAGCGCGTATATACGCGGGTTCGCTTAATGAAAAGCGCGTATGGCAGTTGGGGTTTCTAAAGCTTATATCACATATATTACTTCTGTGATTTCTTTTATCTCTCTATTGTCTATCAATGAAGTCTTCTTGAAGTTTTGGGTTGTTTGAATATGATGTATGCTGCTGATATGATAATGAACAAATCTAATCAATGATTGAGAAAACATGGTTAAGGAGGAGCAACTGTCTAACAGTTCTGCATTGTTGTGATATTTTCTGAACGAAATGTTTCACATCTGAATCTGAGTCTGAATAGATTCTGAAAAAAAGTATGCACTAAATCATATGCAGGTTGGTGCTAATAAAAGTGCGTGTATACACAGAAACTGTAAATAAAAGTCGTGTATTCTTTGTAGATTATAAAAATCAATATGCACTGAAGCATACGCAGGTTGGTGTGCAGCAGAGCCCGTATATACGTGGGTTACGTAAAGAAAAATAGCATATGGTATCTGAATTAATGGTTGTTCAAGGTTGAATGTGTATCTGATTATCTACTGTGAAGTCTGGGTTATTTCTGATATTTTGGTTACAGTGCTATTGTTGTTCTGATTGAAGTTTTGGGTAAAGTATGGTTGTAGATGTTAAGGGGTTGTATTGAAGCTGTTTTGATCCAGTATGAAAATTGATGAAATGTGGTCTGTAGTGGATCTGAGGGTTGAAGCCTTCAATATGAAAGTAGAAGCTTTCTACCAGTAGAATCTGGTGCTAAAATCAGGAGGTCGAAGCTCCCTTCTAGGAGAGACTGGTAAACGAGATCAGGGGGTTGGAGCTCCCTTCTAGTAGTGGCTGGAAAATGAGAGAAGGTTGCAGCCTTCTGTAGATAGGGTGCTTGCGTGCTGGTATGAGTCTGCACCAGCACAAAATTGTAAGAAGTTTTCTTTATAATAAATATTGAAGACATAGACGACAGCAGCGATGTTTTTCTCCTCAATTGGGTTTCCACCTAAAAATACTGGTGTTCATGTGTGTCGCTTATATGTGATGGTTTATTCTGTTATTACTGCACATGCTTACTGCTTACTAAAATTCTGATGAATGAATGATGCAATGATCTAAGTAAATAATTAAATGCATATTAATATCTTTGGACGTACGCAACTTTTATTAAGGATATCCGCGTATATATGCGAGTTGGGTTCAGTAAAGTAGCGTATGGTATTAAGAGAAATAAAATGTAAAAAGAGTTTCAGTCAACTCTAAATACTGATTCACACCCCCCCGCTCAATATTTTTCCCAACAAACACCAGATATAAGTGGAAACCCATAAGGGAGAAAATCACATCTTATTATTGTTGTGATGCAAAGGCAAGCTCCTACTCCCTCTCACAATTTATTTTATGTAGGCTCCAAACTATAGGTGGATCCTACCTTAATTTTTGCAAGCTAAAACTTGCAAGAATTCTCCAACTCCCATATATTGTCTAGAGGCTACAGCCCACAAGGGGCTCCTACCTCAAACACATCCAACTGGAAATTTATCAAGCTACAACTTGAAATGGAAGCACCAACTCCCATGTATTTTCTGCAGGCTACCACCCATAGGAGGCTCCTACCTCAACCAATTCCAACTAGAAATATATCAAGCTACAACTTGAAGTGGAATCAGCAACTCACATGTATTTCCTATAGGCTACAACCCACTGGAGGTTCCTACCTCACCGAGGTACAACTAGAAATTTATCAAGCTACAACCTTAAAGGAGACTATAATCCTGTCACTCAACATGAAAATAGAATGCTAATTTACTTGGATATCGGCTTTGTTTTCATCCAACTTCACTTCTACCCTCTCTTCCTTCAAACCTGCTTCATATCAGCTCTAGATCTGCATAGCATCTCTATAAGCTCTATCACATTCTTCATCTCTCCCCCATTCTGCAGCTCTCTAACATTCTTCAGCTCTCTTGCATTCTGCAGCTCTCTAACCTCTCTATGCTCACTGATATTACATCTCTTATACACATTACTCCTGACTGTTTGCATTCTACAGGGAATATGAAGTGAACGTGCTTGACTCTATGCCTTCCACCCATTCGATTCTCACACTTCAGTTTAGGTTATTACATAAAAAAAATACAGATATAGTCATTTTAACACTCATTGGAGTTTTTCCTATGCATATGGAGACTTTCCTTTTCATCAAAAACAATATAAAGTAATTAATGAATTTACATTTAGAGTTACAAAAATATCTCACTCATCCCTTTCAGTTCTTGGCTCGCTGTGCATTTGTATTTTCTTCTTGATGTCATGTTTTTTTCTGTTTCTGTTGTTATATTCCAACAGTTTTGTATAAGCACATTTTTTCTCGACTCGACCCAGTTGTTGTGTTTCCAACAATGACACATATGCTCCTTTTTCCCAACCCTACCTATCTTCCTTCCTTCTCTTGTCCGCAAGGTTCAACTTTCTCCTTGTCTCAACCCCTGAATCTTCCCCGAAGGTCATTATAGCAACGTTCACCTTTTCTCTACCTTTTTCTTAGTGTCGGGTCACTTACCCGAGTCTCCTCCTCATTCAATATTATTCTATTAGCAAGGTGTATCTGCCCTTACACCAGTGCATGTAGTGTTGGGTCTTATTCTTCACCCGAGTATACTCTATGTTCAAACTTTCCTTTGTAACTCCCTAAGATTGGACTTTAAATATATTTCATTATCTTTGAAGACTGTATCGCATCCTCTTTTCTATCGCATTTTGGCATTCCAATGTTCTATGTTATAATCCTCCTTTTCCCTCCGATGTGATTTAATAAATGAAAACCACATACTTCCGGACTTGAAAACTTTTAGGCTTCAGCTTCGATCTGTATTGTGCCAGCTCTCTTTATTTCACTATGCACTTCGACGAATCCTGTTATCCAATGTGCATTCATCCATTTGATCTCCCAATATGCGATATATGAAGGGTACCACCAAGATTTATCGCAATTCTTTAATCGCATTTTGATGTTTTGACTATTTCTCTTATTCTTGGTTTATATATTTCTCTTCCAAACCCTGATGCAATTTATGAAAGGGAAACCTTATACCTCCAGATTTGTAATCCTTTAGACTTTTTCTTTGAAACTACATCACATCTTCTACTCTTATCACATTTCACATTTTGGCATTGTTCTTGTGTGCTACTCCTCCTCATCTTTGTCATTTGTGATATTTGATTGGGTCCTAGACTAGACTTTAAATCCTTTAGTCTTTGGATTTGAAGCGTATCACATCTAGGCTCTTTATCGCACTTTGCATTTCGGTGTTTCAACATGGTTCATGAGTTTTATCCCTTCTGAGCTTTACGATCTATGATATGCAATTTGGGATAAAGGGTTTGGGTCCCACCAGGGTGCCATGTCACTTCTCACACTTCACATTTTCTTTGAATCTACGAATTTGCGATATTTAGTTTTGCCGCGATTACGATATGTGATTTCTCTCCGCTAAACATTGTTCTCAACGTGTATTTGCACGAATCAAAACTTTATTGCATAATTTTCTTCTTTTCTACATGATGATTTCTCTTGCCTCTTTTGTTGCTCCTTTCTTCTTTGTTGCTCCTTTTCCTTAAGTAATAATTCTAAAGCTGCTCCATGCCTCTTTCCTGCTCCTCTATAGTCCTTTTCCTTACATAATTATTCTAATGCTGCTCCTTTCCCCCTTGATGCTCCTATTCCTTATATTATAATTCTAATGTTGCTCCTTTGTCTTCTTTTTCATAATTCTCCTCCTTTGTATCTTTTCTACTCCTCCACTATACTTTCTCCTTATTTTCCTTATTTCTCCTTTATACTTCAGTTGATCCTGATTTTCTCCTATCCTCAATGATGATTTTGGTGCTACTCCTTTCTACTCATTTTCCATTAATGAAAATATTTCCAATAGTATCCCCCTTTGGCATTAGTGGAAACACATCCTGCCCCTTTCAATATGAGAAGTGTCTTTCTCCCTATGTTTACATTTCACCCCCCCTTTGACATCAATGGAAAGGGGTTACACATTTTTCAGTGTAGTTTCCGTCATTACATTACTACTCTCTGAGTTGTGTATAGGAATTCTTCATTTTGTCCTTTTGTTATGGAATGAATGCCACTACATATGCCTTTTTGGGAGAATACTACAGGAATATTCATACCAATTATGGTCTTCATCTACAATAAATATATGTTTATGATGTTTTTTTATGGAATACATCTTCAAATTGATGATGCCAATCTATCATTTTCAGCAGAGGTTCACCGTGACTGCCTTTGTGTTAAAATGAAAAAGCTTTGACAAAACCAATCCCTCTTTATGCACTTTCTTCAGATTCTTTGCAATGTATGTCGTCTTCAGTGCCAACCTGATCTACATATTCCTCACATTCATCTCTTATAATTCCAGAAATCTCCACTATCCTATTGCAACACTCCATCTCCATTATTACTTGGTTCGACTTCCTCTCCACACCTGTGTTCATTAAACTTCCAATGTTAACAATGAGTGACCTTTCAACTTAATCCACACATATTATAATGCTAATAACGCTGGAAATGAAGCCTTGATGTATTTATACTAAACCATTACCATAATGTATACCATAACACTTCAATATCATAACATTTCTCCAATAATAATGCTTAGTATTCTACTGATCATGGACAATTCCAAATACCAATTGATGAATATTTGTAATGATATAATGATAATGAAAGTTTTTTCTTATTCATACTTCATAATTTTTTTCATTATTAACACTAGCAGTGTAATGTGATTATCCTCTTAGTTTCCACGTTCATGTCCGATGTTCACTATCCCCCTGGAATGATGCTTCTTGTCTTATACTGGCTGGTCGATTGCACTGTTTCTATTCCTGATATTGCAGCCTTTGCTGGTGCATTTTTTTTCATTTTTTTGGTTTTTTTGTTCATCCTTTTTTTTTTTTTTTCTGGTCATATCAGAGAGTATCATATGCAGACACTATCCCCAGTTTATCTCTTAGATAATCAAATGGTTATATAGAAAGAGGTTTTATAAATATGTTTGATGTCTATTCATTTGTTGGGACGTATTCCATCTTTACTATTTTCTCTGCTACTTGTTCTTTGAGGAAGTGTTACTTTATCAAGATGTGCTTGATTTTCAAATGAAGAACAAGATTTTTTGATATGCTTACTACACTTTTATTGTCACATTTGATAGAAATAGGTTCAATGATGCTTACCTTCATTTCTTGAAGAGTTTGTTTCATCTACATCACTTGTGTGCAACAAGCTGTTGCTGCTATGTATTCTTCTTCTCTTGTAGACAGAGAGACAAATGTTTCCTTCTTGCTTAACCATGCCACTAGAATTTCTCCCAAATATAATGCACCTCCACTTGTGCTTTTCCTGTCATCCACATAGCTAGCCCAATCTACATCTCTATATGTTATCAATGTTAAATCTTTTCCTCTTGGATAGTATAGACCATAATTTGCAGTTCCTTGCAGGTATCTAAATATCCTCTTGATTGTTAGGAAGTGATTTTATTTTGGTGCTTATTGATATATTTCCATAAGTCCTACTGCCAACATAATTTCTAGTCTAGAGGTTGTTAGGTATTTCAAAATTCCTATCATAGATCTATAAAGTACTTCATCTACATCTGGAGATCCATCATCTGCACATAATTTGCATCCAGTATTCATGGGAGTTGACATAAGTTTACCGTCTTGAATTTGGAATATTTTTAACATATATCTCAAGTATTTTTCTTGTGAAATGAATATGCCTTTGTTATTCTATAGAATTTGAATTCCTAGGTAGAAGG
The DNA here is from genome assembly GCA_034641835.2 of Pinus albicaulis. Lineage (NCBI taxonomy): Eukaryota > Viridiplantae > Streptophyta > Pinopsida > Pinales > Pinaceae > Pinus > Pinus albicaulis. Next base: position 114,451,383 of record CM076571.1, on the reverse strand, counting down.
TAAGCTCCCCAATCATTGACATCTCAAATTCTGACTTCATCTCTTCAGAAAATCCTTTTACTAAATCATTCTTGTTGCTTCCAAAAATGATGTCATATACATATACCACTACAATTAATAATTCCTCCTCATCGACCTTTATATATATACTGTTGTCTACTCCTACCTTCTTGAATCCTTATTTTTGAAAGTATTTGTCCAGCCTGGAATACCATGCACATGGTGCTTGTTTGAGACCATATAGATATTTCTTTAATCTGCAAACATAATTGTGATTATCTGCTAAGGAAAAATCTTTAGGTTGTTCAATGTAGACTTCCTCCTCTATATCTCCATTTAAGAAGGAAAACTTCGCATCGATTTGTTATACCTTGAAATCATGATAGCATGCAAAAGCCAGAAACATTATCATTGCTTCCATTCTTGTTATAGGGGAAACATTTTCATCATAGTCAAGTCCTTTGATTTGAGAGTATCTCTTACATACAAGTCTGGCTTTATTTTTGATTACCTGACCTTGTTAATTCATGTTATTCTTGAATATACACTTTGTGCCAATGATGTTTTTCCCAACAGGTCTTGGTATTAACTCCCAGGTCTTGTTCTTCTCAATCTAGTCTAATTCTTCATTCATAGCATTTATCCAACTTTTGTCTTTGCTGGCGTCATCGAAATTGTTCGGTTCTATCTGCGAAAGCATGGCTAGATACACTTCCTCATTCTGTTCAACTATATCTCTTCTTTTTTGGACTCCTACACCTTTTTCTCCAATGATTTGATTTTTTGGATGATTCTTTTGAGTGTGTCTCGAGGGCCCTTTTGAGTTTATTTATGTATCTTTTGTTGTCTCATTATGTTCTTTGTTTTCTTGATAATCATCATGATGGTGATCTGAATGATTGAAAAAGATTGTACTTTTGTCTCTTTCTGGCAGTTCTGTCTTGAACCTCACATCAATGCTTTCCACAATTTTATGTAATATCTTATTGTATCACTTGTAACCCTTAATATTTGATGCATATCCCAAAAATATTCTTTCATCAGCTCTTGCATCATACTTCCCCAATTTTTCATCATTATTCTTTATGAAGCATTTGCTGCGAAAGACTCTAAAATGCTTGATTGATGATGGTTTCCCATGGCATAGTTCATATGGAGCCTTGTGACAAATTGGTGTGAGATGAGCTTTGTTGAGGATATGAACAGTTGTGTGTAATTCTTCTGCCCAGTAGGTTTGGGGAATGTTCCTTTCTTGCATCATGGCTCTGGCAGTCGATTGTACAAACCTGCTTTTCCTCACTACCACTCCATTATGTTGAGGTGTGTCTGCAAGATTAAATTGTTGCTTTATCCCACATTCATTGTACTGGTCTGCAACTCATTACATGTGAATTCACATCCTTTGTCTGATATGATGCATTTTAGTTTACATCGAGTTTGATTTTCTACCAGTGCCTTGAATGTCTTAAATTTATCAAATGCTTCAGATTTGTATCTGTGAAATTCCGCCCATGGTAATATGGAAAAATCATCGATTATCAGCATGAAATATGATTCTCCACCTAGTGCATTTTTTATCGAAGGTCCATGCAGCTCCATGTGTACAAGGTGAGTAAGCTTACTTGTATATAGTTGGTCTCTGGATTTGAATGATGTGTGAGTTTGTTTTCTGAGTTGGCAGGACTTACATATGGTATTTGGTGGCTTCTTTATTGCAGGAAAATATTTGACAACTTTATTTTTTTTCAGTTTGATGATGTGGTCAAAATTTAGATGTCCCAATATTCTATGCCATATCCAAGATTTGTTAAGTTTGCTGATGTGGCATGCTTCGTTCTCCTCTTCCACTATATAATTATTACTCATTGTTTGAACACCTTTAACCAAGGTTTTTCCCATGGTGGTTGACCTTATGTCACAATCTTGGGCTCTGAAAAGGACCCCACAGCCATTATCACAAATTTGACTAACACTTAGTAGATTGGCTTTCAAACCATGTACAAACAATACATCCTAAGCCTCCCCTCCTCCATTATTCAAGTTGACTGTGCATTTTCCCTTGATTTTCCCCACTCTATCATTTCCAAATGTTACATTCCCAAATTTATTTTCTTCAAAAGTTATAAACTTACTTCACTCTCCACTAATATGTCTTGAGCACCCACTATCCACATACCATTGACTCCTCTGTTCCTGAGCAATTATAACCATATAATACTTATTTAGATTCTTTTTCCATTGCATGAAACTATTTTTTCTATAAATTTTCTGAGGAGATGGATCACAGTCTTTGAGAGGAAATTCCTAAGATTTGTGCCCATTCCTATGGTAGAAAAAATATTAATTTTATTTCTGAATGGATTATGTACATGAGTGAATCCAAAATTGTTCTTAATTCCCTCTGAGTTTCCATACCCTAGTCTCCTTATATACACTCTACACTCCATGGCTTTTTGATTGAACCTTTTATAGCTAAAGCAATACCCATGCAAGTAGTATTCGTATCTGGCAAAGAAGGTTGTTTGAGGATATAGCCATCTCATCATATGAAAATTCTATTTTTGGAAGCCATTTGATCTGTTCTGGAATTTTGCTTGGATTTTCACTCCTTTTTCTTCTTGGGCTTTCCTTGTACTGATTTTTACTGTAGCTCATGAGGATTTGAAGGTTTTCCCACATTTTTTTTGTTAGATTGATGGGAGTTAACATTTTATTTTAGGACAAATTTCAAAATGTAATAGCTTTCTTATCCTCTGCCTTTGACTTGCTATATTCTCCTTCATATCCTATCCCATCCTTTACAAGAGGATATATTTGTGCATTTAATATCATGTCCAATTGGTTAACACCTTTAAACTTCTAAGTGTTAATTGTTAAATCAGTTTGAGCCTTTTCCAATTTCTTCCTCAGAATCACAACCTCTTCTTCCAATATTCCACATTCCTGACTTTTCTCTCTTATTTGATACAACATAATGTCCTATACTTTCCTTACTTCTTCTAGTTCAATTTTAGACTTAATAAAATATTTAGAGTTTGGTTCTTCCTTTAAATATTTCAGAAGGACTGCCTTCTGTTTTCTAGTCTTGAGCTTGAGTCTATCTATTTTCTTTAGGGAACTCACCAACTCCCCCTAAAGATCTACCTCGCCTTCTTCTTCAAATTCCAGGAAATCTTCCTCAATCTCTTCCTTGGCCATCAAAATGAATTATTATTTCCTTCTTCATTAGAGCATGAACATGTACCTTCCTTCTCTTCTATGCACTTGTTTTCCTTAAAGGCAACCTCCCTCATGTTTGACTTCCCTTTAGGAAGTATCATCTCATATGTTGTCAGGCTTCCAAGTAATTAATTCCTGGTCAAGGTTTCCCAGTTTGTTTTTTCATCTATGGAAGAAACCTTAGGATTAAACCTGGGTGGTAGTGATCTCAATAAATTTTTTACTACAACACTTTCTTTAATTTATTCTTCTTCTGATGGTTAAACCATTACAGAAGGAACTTGGCTCTAATACCAATTTATGAACCCTTTAATAAACTAAGTGGGGAGGTGAATCAGTTTAGTCCATTCATGGAAATTAAAATTCTTTTCATTAAACTCATTAACAAGTCATTTCATAAGTAGCTTAATAAAGAATGAATGGACTGAATATGTGAAAAACAAGTAATAAGCATAATAATGCATCACATAAACACATAATAATCATGCACATGGATGAAAAATATATGTTGAAACCCATAAGGGATAAAACCACATAATATTAATGTTGTGATGCAAAGGCAAGCTCCTACTCCCTCTCAGAACTGATTTTCTGTAAGCTTCAACCTACAAGAGGCTCCTGCCTTAATTTCTACAAGCTCCAACTCCCATATATTTTATGCAGACTACAACCCACAGGAGGCTCCTACCTCAACCATCTCCAAATGGAAATTTATCAAGGTAAAACTTGAAACGGAAGAACTAACTCCCATGTATTTTCTATAGGCTACAACCAACGAGAGGCTCCTACCTCAACCATCCATAACTAGACATCTATCAATCTACAACTTGAAGCAGAAGCACCAACTCGCATGTATTTTATGTAGGCTACAAGCCACAGGAGGATCCTACCTCACCCAGCTCAAACTGGAAATTTATCAGGCTACAACTTGAAAGGAGACTACAATCCCCTCACTCAACATGAAAAACAAATTCTTATTTACCTAGATATCAGCTCTGTTTTCCTCCAGCTTCACTTGTACCCTCTCTACCTTCAAATATGCTTCATATCAGCTCAAGATGTGCATAGCATCTCTATCAGCTCTCTCACATTCTCCAGCTCTCTCCCATTCTGCATCTCTCTTACATTCTTCAACTCTCTTCCATTTAGCAGCTCTCTAACATCTCTATGCTCACTGATATTACATCTCTTATACACATAACTTCTGATTGTTTTCATTCTACGGGGAATACAAAGTGAAAATTCTGGACTCTATGGCTTCCACCCATTCGATTCCTCACACTTCCATTCAGGTTACTACATAAAAAAAATACAGATATAATCATTTCAGCACTCATTGGAGCTTTACCTATGCCTATGGAGACTTGCCTTTGCATCACAAACAATATAAAATAATCAATGAATTTACATTTACAGTTACAACAATATTTCACTTAGCCCTTTTAGTTCTTGCCTTTTTGTACATTTGTCTTTTCTTCTTGATTTCATGTATTTTTCTGTTTCTAATGTTATATTCTAACAATGTTTCATAAATGCATTTTTTCCTGACTCAACCTGACTATTGCATTTACAACAATGCTACCATATGCTCCTTTTTCCTGACTCTTCATATTTTCCTTCCTTCTCTTTCTAGAAACGTTCAACCTTCTCCTTGTCTCAACAACCAACTCTGACCTGGAGTTCATTACTGCAACATTCAATTTTTCTCTGCCTTTTGCTCTATGTTAGGCCACTTAATCGAGCTTCCTTCGCATTCAGTATTTTTCTATTATCAAGGTGTAACCTCTCTTACACACATGCATGTAGTGTCAGGTCTTATTCTTCACCCGAGTCTACTCTGCATTCACACTTTCCTTTGTAACTACCATAAGGCTGGACTTTAAAATATATTCCATTACCTTTGAAGACTATATCACGTCTACTTTTCTATCCCATTTCGAAATTCCAACGTTCTATGTTATAATCCTCTTTTTCCCTTTGATGTGATTTAACAAAGGAAAGCCACATACTTCTAGACTTGAAAACCTTTAGGGCTCAGCTTCGATTTGCATCACATCCTCTCTCTTTATCGTACTTCGTACTTCGAAAAATCCTATTATCCAGTATGCCTTCGTCCATCTGATCTCTCGATATGCGATATGTGAAGGGTCCCGCTAGGCTTTATTGCAATTCATTAATCGCATTTCAATGTTTCATCTATTTCTCTTGTTCTTCATTTATATATTGCTCTTCCAAACCCCGATGCAATTTCTCAAAGGGAAACCCTATACCTCTAGATTTGAAATCCTTTAGACTTTTATTTTGAAACTACATCGCGTCCGGTACTCTTATCGCATTGCGCATTTCACCGTTGTTCTTGTGCGCTGTTCCTCCTGAGATTCGTGATTTGCGATATCTGATTGGGTCCCACGCCAAACTTTAAATTCTTTAGTCTTTGACTTTGAAGCGTATCACATCTAGGCTCTTTATCACCCTTCACATTTCGGCATTTGAACATGGTTCGTGAGTGCTATCCCTTCTAAGATTTGTTATCTGTATTATGGGATTTGGAATAAAGGGTTCGGGTCCCACCGGGGTGCCACGTCATTGCTGCATCATCATGCCATGTCACTTCTCGCACTTCACATTTTCTTTGACTCTATGAATTTGCAATATTTCATTCTATTGTGATTGCGATATGTGATTTCTCTCTACCAAACATTGTTCTGAATGTGTATTTACACAACTCGACCCTGCACTGCACAATTTTCTTCTTTGCTGGATGATGTTGTGTTTTGCCTCCTTTGCGGCTCCTTTCTTCTTTGCTACTCCTTTGCCTTAAGTAATAATTCTAAAGATGCTCCATGCCTCTTTTCTTCTCCTCTGTGCTCCTTTGCGTTAGATAATGATTCTAATGCTACTCTTTTCCTCTTTGTTACTCTCATACTGTAGATTATACTTCTAATGCTGATCCTTTGCCTTGTTTTTTCATAATCCTGCTCCTTTGTCTCTTTTATGCTGCTCCACTGCAATTTTTCCTTCTTTTCCTTATCTCTCCTCTATACCCCAACTGACCCTGATTCGCTCCATTATCCTCAATGATAATTCTTGTGTTGCTCCTTTCTTCTCCTTTTCCATCATTGAAAATATTTCCAACAAAAACTAGAAAGTTGAATGAATATTATACAACTCTGAAATATTTTTACATTGAAATTGTAATTTTTATAAACCTGAAGTTTGCAAAGTATTTTTACTTTATTATTAATCAGAAAATATTCATCCTTAAAAAATTAAATACTTAATGTTACTACGCATATTTAACTCTAAATTGTCATCCAAAACACTTAAGGAGTCAATGATTCTCCCCATCCATTAAAAATACTTTTTTTAAAGTGTAATGCAAAAATATAAAAAACTTAAATCGATAAGGGGTCTCATCACGAGCCTGCTTACCATGATCACAGGTAAATAATAAAATGAAATAATTACTATTTCATATCAAACCAGGGTAACGGCTCATGATTATTAAATAATCATAAGAAAAGGGGTCTCATCACGAGCCAGCTTGTTCAGTTCAAATTATAGCCAGTGCATGGCATTGTCACTTTCTGGTCATCAAGCCAGGATAATGACTTTTTAAGAACAAGAAAAAATAAGTTATATGATTAAGAATTTATCTCAAAGATTTATAATAATAGATGGATGGGATACTAAATCATTGATGGTAAAAAGGTAACCTTGTCGAGGCTATGAATGCCTACTCGCAGTAGTGGCTCTACCTATGACAAAGGAGTAAATCAAAAGGCTAAATTAGAAAGAGACACTTACTTTATATTTTAAAATATTTAATGATTGATATATAGGAATAAAAGCTTTTATTTATGAAAATTTTCTAAAAGGCTAACAATAAAGATGAGTTTTTTTTTCTTTCTTTTTTGGAGTAATTTTATTCATTCAAATATGTCTAAAACAAATTTTTTCTTCCTTAAATTATTTTTAATTATTTTAAAAAAATAACAATTTTTTTTCATAGATAACTCGTTGTTCCAGTGAATCGCCAATTGTTGTGCTATTAGAAAACCCCCATTACTTTAGCTTATTTACCTTAGAAAATAATGCGTACATTTCTTAAAAAATTTTGAGTAAAACAAATATGACCCTTAAAGTGATTCATTTATATAGAAATATGAATCAAAGGGGGATAAAAAAACCCTTGAATTTTGATCTTAAAAACACTTGAGCGGAGAAGGATTGAAATATCGCAATACAACACATATGGCTCCTAAAATTCACTCAACACATATTGCGATGCGATATATATCAAAGCACTTTTATAAAGGGAAAATGCATTTTCCAAACAAAATATATAAGGAAAATCTTACAGGACCCACTTCCGACATGTAGGAAAATCGGAAATCGCAAATCACATTTGGCAACGCTACCCCGACGATCTTAATGTCACCCTCCACATTTACACAAAGCGATATAATCTAAATAATCACACTTTCACAACATGAATACTCTTTCCCATCATCCATATTCTCCGATTTTTTCATTGTGATATCGCAATTGTATCAACATTTCATAAAGATTCACACACGAGTAACAATGCAATGAGAGATATCTTATTTTAAGAATTGAATGATTACATGGGCACATCAACATATACTGACCATTAATGCCATAACTTAAGAGTTTTATAGCCCATGCTGCCAAAATTATTTGAGTGCAAGAAGCATTGAATTCATGTATTAATAGTGTGCCAAGTTTCATTCATTTGATTGTTTTCATTATTATGGTACTTGCGAATTTGTAAAATCAAAGTTTCCTCTTTCTATTTATCATTTCTCATTTTTCATAGGAGAGTCCAAATAAACAAAGTTCTTTGGAGATGTCAAAAATTCTTAAGAAAGCTATGAAATTTATGACTCCTATGAATCTTGCACCTATTGTAAGTGAAAGAACATAGATGCTTCCTTTGTTTACACACACAACATGTGGACCGCAAAGTGGATCTTCCTCGTGGGAAGCCATGTAAAAGTTGTTTGAGGATGAGAAAACAGATAGGGTTCAAACAAAAGTTATTGTTTATGCTTCTAATTCCTCAGAAGCTACTACAAAAGAAGTGGCCAATTATTTTTTGCATTGAATTATTGCACGCCTTAAAATCCTACCATATACTGATATGGTAAGATGAATAATTGAAAACCTCAACATTGGGGACGATACTTTCTTAACCAACAGAGGAAAGATGATAGGCTCCTTTAAATCTGAAGGCTTGAAGTTGATGTACCACATCCCAACCCCAGAAAATGTCTATGACAAGGAATTTTTGGCGCAATTCGCTAGCGAGAACGAGTTGAAGTCATATCCAACCAGTAGAAGGAAAAGACCCTCTAGTGGATGTTTTTGAGGAACCCCTTATATTAATACCCCAGATATCCGTTTCTAGCGGAGGTTACTAGAGGAGGTTGGTGGGTGGAGGTTTTTGTAGATTCTTTTCATCTGGTGCACTTAGCAACCTAAACTGCATTTATGTGTTCCACAAGAGAATGCACCGGTGCACACAAAATATTGACACATTGGACACTGTGTGCTCTATACAAACTCGCCTGGTGCATCTTATTATTGTAGCACATTAGTGCTTTATCAATATTATACACCAGTGCATCATAAAACCCTGTCCGAAAATAGAACCGCCTGGTGATGTCTTAAGAAATCACCCTGGTGCACCTATAAAACCCTGCACATCAGAAAAGGATTAAATAAAAAAAATATTACGCCCAAAAAAACACATTTTTCACTTTTCTTAGTGCTCCATAGCTCTCAAGCACCGGTGCAATTTATCCTTGTCTGAATTTCCCTAACATCGGTGGTCCCATTGCACCCATTGCACGCACTGCTGTTATGCATTGCCCACCAATATCCAGCTTGAATTTTGTGAAACGTTGGGAAAATTTTCTTTTGAAAATTCTACAGCCAATATGGCTCTTCAACTCCCAAATGTACAAGTAGTTTTCTTTTTTTTACATAATTAAGCCTTTTAGCAGATTACAATTTCAAAATACCTTAAAATTAACCATTTAAAAGAAAAAAAAATTGTTGCACGGTGTGCTCGAGCCCTTCGGATCACACCGGTTCACTGTGCTGCCTCTAAATTTACATGTCGCACCACAACCCGTGCTAATAGTATCCACATTACTTCTAGGATGGTACTGATGGAACAACATGTCATTTTTAAATTTTTAAAAAAGTGCAGTGTGGTCGGTTACCCGGCTGCACCATTGACCATGTGGAATAGCTGCAATGCGGTGCATTGACTTAAATACCCGCCTCGAGGTAGCTATTTTGTCAGCGCATCACATTCCACATTTTAACATGGTCAATGGTGTGGCCTGGTAAAAGACTACACCGTTCACTATGTAATAATGTCAAGAGGTCGGTGCATTGACTGAACTATATGCCCCAGGTCGTAGATTTTAGTAAGCTCACCACACTCCTGACACCGTACATAGTCAACAGTGTACTGAAAATTTTTAGGTGCACCGCCTCCGGTGCATTGAATATTATCTGGTGCACCGCCTCTGATGCGCGACAAATAAAAGACACACCAGAATCGGTGCATGCATGTTGTTGAACCTCAGGATTACCCTCTCTTTTAAAGTTTTTCTCACCTCATTTCACCACTTTTCCATAAGATAATAAACCCTAATCAATCAATAATTCTAAGGTTTTGTCTTAAGGATGCATTTAAATGATTATCATACTATATTTTCATGGATTTTCTATTTGGATAAGTTTTTTCAATTTAGCTATAGAATGCAGCCTGTTCTACAGCTAACTGTGCATTCTGTATCCACTCTTATGGTTTAGCAGGTTCCAGGTGTGAGTTGAGGAATTGGGCCACATGGGTGTTTCTACAATCTTGCCTACATGGATTCTATCCTACTCAATTGGTCCAGATTGACATAAAAAGGAGCCTAAACTCATTGTCAAAGTTACAAGTCAAAGAACATTACCCACAAAAATGGGACTCCTGATTTTCTCTTCATAGAAAATCACGAGTCCAACAGTCCTATTTCAATTTAAATTCAAGTTAGACACCTATAGCTAGTTTAACTCGCAATTAGTTGTGTAATTTTTCTTTAAATATTGGTTCCACAGAACCGAGAGATAGTCAGTACAATTCATATTTCTAAGTGGATACTCTATTTAAAGAAGTTGTTTTTATAATAATAAAGAAGTTCATTTTTCCAAATTTTTTCCTGATTTCACCTTTAACAGGCTAGGAGTTCAACCACATCAGTTTTAGAGGGCCCCTGCTTCTGAAGGGGGTTTTTATTGTGTTTTCTAGTTATATTTCCTTTACTTTGTTTTAGCAATTTCTATTTCTAAATAGGCTTATGCTTCATTTCCAACTTTCAAATAGTTTAATCATAAATGAAAATTGTGCAGACTTACTCTTCCAAAACATTTCATGAAAATAGAAACTCTGTTTTCAAAATTGGATTAGGGATTGAAGTGCTAAGAAACCACAGTTGTTTATTTTTACTGTTCCTATCTTTTATTTCCATTAGAATAGAGTTTTCAATTGCCATGTTAACAGATGTTTATGAAATAAATTTTCAATATGCTAATCCTACATTAAATAGTTAATTATCTCACAGATACAGTGGTTGAAGTTATCTTGCTTATTTTTATTTTCTTGCCAAAGACTAAGGCATAATTTATTTCTGTGAAGGCATCTCAAGAGGTTAAACACTTTACATTTGAATGTGGAAGACAAGTCAATTTTACATTAGTTGATTTTAGTTAGATATTACATGCTTTTACTTTCAAGACCCTCACTTAATTTCAAACAATAATATTCCTAAAAATCACTCTAGAAGGAATTGATCTAATCATGTTTTCAGATGAGATGGTTGAATGATTAATGAAATTCAATTTCTGAGTTATCCATTTGCAAAGTTTTCTTAGTTCTTTAGTTCAAACAGGTGTAATTAGTTACCTAACATTATTTCAAGAATATCACTCTTTACAAATTGAATAATTGGAGTAACTAAACACATATTAGATATTTTCATTTGCATTCTTTGTTTTCTGTTCTAGGATCTTAGCAGACTAAAGTACAAGAAGTTGCTAAACTCCATTTCAATAGGGTCATAACTAACAATCGAATGTTGAGGTAACCAAAGGTACAATAGTTGATTAATTTTTCTTCTTTCATTTAAGATAGGCATTGTAATTATAAATATTATTTTTAGAAAGAGATCCATGGATTAGGACTAACAAAAAGTTTGATAGATGCTTTGATTTCCAAAATAGGTCTTAAACTAGCCCTCATTTTTTGGTATGTTTTTATGAAAATTAGATTAGTTTTGGTACACTTCCTTTTCTTCCTTATAAAATACATTTAGTTTCACATAAGTCTTTGCATATCTTTAGATTAACCATCCTTAGATCTCAAAGAAAAAAAACCCCCCTAAAAACAACATAAAACACAAAACAACGAAGTAAGGAATAGCTTGCTTAAGCACATATGGTGCACCACACTTCATCAATTTACTAGCCCTTGTTGAAAATTAATGAAAGCAATTTAGGACACTAAATTGACTAAAAATTTTGGCACTGTTGCCGGGGAAGTGTAACTAGGTAGCCTTATTTCATACATAAAAAAAAAACAATGATATGCGTAGAGAAAGAGACCCTAGGGGCAGGTTCATAGCTAGAGGTAGAAGCTTAATCCCTACAACACCAGTCACTCCACCTAGACCAAGTAGTACACCACCATCTCAAACTGATATCCCATATTTTACTAGTCATAGACTTCCAGAAGTTCTAAGATTAGATATCCAGTTAGGAAGATCTCCTACTTCATCCACTGAGGCAATCATAGAGGAAGAAGATCTTAGGACTCCAATAGAAGGAGTAACCTTTTTCACTTCTACAAGGGAACATATTATATCTAAAAAGTTAGAAATCCATAGTGAAGAGGCAGAAAAAGAACCTTTCTTCAACCTACCATTGATAGAATAACCAAAGGAGTAGTTAACCCTGCAGGTTGAACCTTATATAAGCTATGAAGAATCTATCATGGAAGGAAGAGGAGAAGAAGGAGGAGAGGGAGAAGGAGAAATTTTTAATGGAGAATATGTACTGTTTGGAGGAGGTAGAGGTAGAGAAGAAGATAGAGGTAAAGGTAGAGTAAATGAAAAAGGAGGTAGAGGTAGAGGAAATAGAGGAATTGAGAGTTATTTGGGATTCCCTATAATAGATGAAGACACAAATGCTACCATGAAAAATATCTCACCTTCTTTTCTCCCAAAATTTCATGGATTAAAAAGTGAAGACCTTGAGACCTTTTTATTTGAATTTGAAGTCTTGTACAGAACTTATTATTATCTACAAGATTCTCAAAAACTCAAATTTTTTCCTTCAACATTGAAAGGGGCATCTCTAAAATGGTTCATGAGTCTAATCACTAGGTCTATTAGGACATGGAATGGTATGAAGAGAGAATTTCTAGAAAGGTATTTTGTAATGTCCCTTTTTCAGAAACATTGTTAAATGACAAGGAAATCTATTGCAGGGATAGAATGAAGGGGCATTTACTAGATTTGTCACCTTCATGAAGAATGATGAGCTCCAAAGGCTTCCTGACCCACTATCAGACTCTGTCTATAGAGTGGTTGTGAAAGGACAATATCCCCAAGAGGGAATACAACACTATTGGGAATCTTGCAAGATAACCCAAAGATGCAACTACAGTCATATAAAGACATAAATAGGAGATAACAGTGAATAAAAATTATGCCAAAATGTTTGAAAACCCTTGAGCCATTTTATTATGAAATAGCAGCAAAAAATCATACAATGAATGTCAAAAGAATAAGGCTAGAAGCCTTCAATGAAAATACATGCAAAAATACAAGTGCTACTCCATAGTAGAGGGTCCACGAATAGGGAATGCGAAATCATAGAAAGGAGACTGTTGTAATAAGTGAAAAAAAACATGGATCTACATATACATGGCTCATATATCATTGGGAGAGAATATCTAAGCTCCCAATCACTACCTCAAGTCAATCCTGGAAGGATTGGCTCAAATATGCAAAACTGCCAAAATGCCGGAGTTGCTGGGTAGTTGCAGCAACTCAATACATAAAATGGAGTGGAGAAGGCTGAATGACTAAAGCTGATATAGAGCCCTTCTCCTCTATAAATCTAAAGTGCAAGGCTGGTCCCTACACCGAAGATCTCACCCTATGAAATTCCTGCAAAACCTTCACTGTAAATACGTGCCAACTAGAATGCAGTCTATGAGAGGGACTGCATTCTGAATGATGGAAATGGTTGGAATCCTACCAATGATGGTGGAATATTCTCAGAAACCATCCTCACTAACCTCCTGGAATTAGAGAACTTCCCTCCTTTGAAAGATCAGCTAGAAATGGTGTTGTAGGAAACCTCCAGCAACACCCAACTACATTGCGCAATAATATGCTATAGACACTGCGTTGATGAAGATGGCTGAAGCTATGGCCTAAATGCTGGAATATGGAGGATGAGTGCAATCCTTCATGAGCTACTCAAGTAGGAGAGGAAATCCTAAACAGGACTCCCTCGTACCCGAAGGCATTCCAGCTCTGCTAAACAGCAAGAGGCAGCAACAAGTCTCCAAGACTTGGATGTAAAAATGATCCAAAGATGATCTCCATGGGCTTCATTCTCCTCTTTTAAACTCAATGAGCCTTCACCTTCCTTCCTCTAGAATTTTCCACCCCCATGGAATATTCATCCACTAAAACTGTGCTGTCCCACCTAGTGCTTGCCAACTCATGCCAACGCAGTTTGACTTGGTCAATTAGGCCTTGTCCATTTGCATTTTAACCTCTTTCATGCATGAGGGTGTGAAATATAGCTCCATGATGATCCCTTTTCACATTGCAAGGGATTTTATTCCTATTTATTTCATGAATGGGTCACTTTACCCATTTTTTATTCAACAAAAATAAAAATATGCAACTATAATGTTCCATTTTAGCTTGACGCTAGAATTGGGACATTACAGTTCTCCCCTCCCACATGTTTCTTGTCCTCAAGAAACTGCATAGAGAGAAACAAATTCCTCCTCCTTCTTCTCTTGTGGCCTCCTCATCCATGTTCCCACCACTGCTCAAATATGCTGTAGCAAATCTGCCCTCCAATGTTCTCTCTCAAGAATGCAAACTGAAGATGATGCTCCTCATGGAAAGATAGAAGTTGTAGTGGAATCCTTCCTGCTGGAATGTGGCCTCCTTAAGGTAGGAGTGATGATATGCATGGGATAATGCTACTCCCAATGATGATCCTCACATCCATGCTATCATCCAATGAAAATATTAACCCCTGGTTTCTGCAATGTGTTATGGCTGAATGGAGAGTGTGCTTGTTCTTCTCAAGATGGTCCCCTCTTCATTTGAGTGTTCATGGGGCTGCCTCTATCCTTGGGCTGAAATATTATGGCCTCCAAGAATGGCCAAAGCTACCCCATCAAGAAAATCAGCCATGAAATGCCTCGGAAAATTCTCCAAGTGGTCCCTCCCACAGAAAGGTGCAAGTAGCAATGTGGCAATCATGGTTTGCCCATGGTATCTCCTACAAGATAAAACATATACAATGGGGAGAATCATTCTCCCAATGGTTTGTTCATACAATGATATCCAAATAATGCTCCTCAAAAGACATACAACATCAGAAATACATAAGGAGCGATATGCAATAGAAACAAGTTGTCAAATGACAACCAGAGAGTGGTTCCAAATCTCACACATGGAACCTACGTAGTGCCTCTTGGCCTACCTCAACATCAAAAATAACAAGTGCTAAACTAGCCACTTGTTTTCTGCCACCACATCTCCTCATAGGATGTAAGCATGAAATACCATTTGGTGCCAATGGTGCACACCATGAAGCATGTGGCTTCCCCCACAACCATCACAAAAATAACCAAAATCAAGGCTACTAGTAGCGGCAAGTACATCATAAAAAATGCAAGAAGGAATGATCCTCCTTGATCAATATGCTGCTCATATAAAGT
The DNA here is from genome assembly GCA_034641835.2 of Pinus albicaulis. Lineage (NCBI taxonomy): Eukaryota > Viridiplantae > Streptophyta > Pinopsida > Pinales > Pinaceae > Pinus > Pinus albicaulis. Next base: position 114,436,106 of record CM076571.1, on the reverse strand, counting down.
AAATAGGTACTCAATGTAAAATTATACCTTCTCTACCATGTACTTGAGACCTTGAACTGAAATGGATCATCATGAATGCTCTCCCTATTCTCCAATGAGTAAGGGGAATGGTTGTGCCAACCTATCTGAAATAAACTGGGCTATGCATTTCTCTATATGCTGATGAAGGTCATGATGAATGCGCTCCATATGAACTCCTCTAGCCAATCAAAGTATGCATCCAAGCGCATAGATAGGAGGTTCTCACATGTTGCATGCAAATAATTTCTGCTTGGGACTAGGAACTCTATCCAAGAAGAGTCTGTGATGATGATAGATGTTCATATCATCCACTGAGTATCTGCCATCTTCATCAAGGCCATCCAAGAATCATGCATGCACTGAGATCCTGGGGAATACCCAATCAAAGTTAATTCCTCCATCCTGGATCAATCCTCCACATAGAGAGCGTTGGTATTCTGCAATATGGTGCTCCATCATGCTGTTGCCTACTACCTTGACATCCCCTCATGCCAAAGTTATCCTCCAAGTTGCTGCCATGCCATCAAGCAGCTTCTCATGCTCAAAGAGAAATGATGATCTCTGAAAACGAGCCTCCCATGAGAGACTATCACCTCCAAATAATCTCGCGACCCTGGGAAATGTAAGCATGAGTGGCCCCTATCTACTCCAACGCATTAAAGAGTCCTTCCTCAAAAGGAAGTATCATCTCTCTCATTAAATATATCGAGAAGTGAACCTCCATCATGAAGATGCAATCCTCTATCTTTGCAGCAATATCTGCCAGCGCAGTATGACTAATGAGAGTGGGTGATGCTGAAAATGCGAGAATGTCTCCCTCATCCTTGAGTCTATCCCAACCCTCTACACTGTGCTGAACTCTCTCAAGGTTTCCACCTCCTGAAATCAAGGTGTGAGGGCCCCAATTGTGGAGCATCCCACCTCCTTTGCTGATCTAGTGGTCTCCTCGGTGCAGTGTCTCCATGCAGTGAGACACCATCATCAAGAGATGACTGAATGTATGAATGGAGAAATCCCTCCATGCTTCCACTGCGCAATCCAATCATCATCTTAGGTGCATCAACCTCATAAAATAGACAGGGTGTGTGCTCCTCATCCCATGATGCTGATCATCCTCCCTATCTCTTCCTTCTATTTCCATAGCTTTGCACCCTACCAACAATGGCACAGATGTATCATGAGTTGTGCCTTGATCTCTACATGGGAGATCCTGGGGAATTTCTTGCAAAGACACAAGAATCCCTCTATGTGGAGCAAGATCTCCTCTTTCCTCTGCATGAGGCATTGGATAAACTCTAGCTATACTAGCATAGTTTCCCTCCTCCTTATCAACATGTAAGGGAAACTTCTCCAAAATTTGATCTCCTTTTGAAAAAGAGACCTCCATGCTCTTTTGTGCAAGAATATGAGATGGTTACCTTGCATCCAACAAAGTGTGATGCAAGATGTTATCCTTATCAACAATTTCTGAAGTGGATCTGAGTTTATGTTTCCTCCCTTCACATGCAAGATTTTGGTTTGTTTCTCCAGATGTGTTTCAGAATTTCTCCCACCAAATCCTTCCATCATTGCTTTAATGAATCTAAAATAGGAAGAAGTATTTGCATACTTGAAAGAACACGACTCAAATATCCACCATGCATAGGTATTACCTCTCAAGTGCAGCGCTGTAAATCTGGTAGCATCTCCTTTGGAAACTTTGTGCTGCTGCAACATGGTCTTCAACTCCTCTACCCATGCTTTGGCTGAATATGTAGGTGAAACTCTGAAAGTAGATAGAATAAATCTATCTTTTTGTTGGCTCTCCTTCACCTTAGACTTGCAAAAATCCATGAAGTGAGATGATCTCTGAATTCCAGAGCTTGAGACTCATACTCCTTCTGAAAATATTCAAGAGTTTTCCTCTTGATCACCCCTCCTTCTTTTCCCATCTCTTCAAGGCAAAGCTGCACATGTGACTGCACTGTGCATCAAAGTATGTGACTGCATGCTCACATTCCTCATCAGAAATCCTAGATTTTGTTTCTTTTTCAAACCCTTATGGAGATTCTTCAAATCTCTCCCTTCTCTTTTGCTTGTGGCTCCCATGAAAGCCCTAGGTGGATTTAGGGAGATGCTTGGCTAGCTCATCTCCTTTTTCTTTCTTCTTCTCCATAAAGTGGATTCTTCCTCATCTTCTTAGATGGCATCTTGGTGAAGATCCATAGGTTGAGCCAAGATTATGCCCCGATACCACTATAATGTCCCTTTTTCAGAAACATTGTCAAATGACAAGGAAATCTATTCCAGGGATATACTGAAGGGGAATTTACTGGATTTGTCACCTTCATGAATAAGGATGAGCTCCAGAGGCTTCCTGGCCTACTATTAGACTCTGTCTATAGAGTGATTTTCAAAGGACAACATCCCCAAGAGGGAATACAAAACTATTGGGAATCTTGCAAGATAATGCAAAGATGCAGCTACAGCCATATAAAGACATAAAATGGAAATAACAGTGAATAAAAATTATTCCAAAATGTGTGAAAACCCCTGAGCCATTTTATTATGAAATAGCAGCAGAAAATGATACAATGAATGTCAGAAGAATAAGGCTAGAAGCCTTCCATGAAAATACATGCCAAAATACAAGTGCTGCTCCATAGCAGAGGGTCCATGAATAGGGACTGTGCAGTCATAGAAAGGAGATTACTGTACTAAGTTAAAAACAACATGGATCTGCATATACATGGCTGATATATCATTGGGAGAGAAGATCTAAGCTCCCAATCACTACCTCAAATCAATCCTGGAAGGATTGGCTCAAATATGCAAAACCTCCAAAATGCTACAGTTGTTGGGTAGCTACAACAACTCAATACATAAAATGGAATGGAGAAGGCTGAATGGATGAAGCTGATGTAGAGCTCTTCTCCTCTAGAAATCTTAAGTGAAGGGCTGATCCCTACACCAAAGATCTCACCCTCTGAAATGCCTGCAAAACGCTCACTGTAAATGTGCTCCAACTAGAACGTCGTCTATGACAGGGCCTGTGCTGTGACTGATGGAAATGGTTGGCCTCTTGCCAATGATGGTGGAATATGCTCATAAACCATCCTCACTAACCTCCCAGAAGTAGAGAACTTCCCTCCTCTGAAATATCAACTAGAAATGGTGTTGTAGGAATCCTCCAGTAACACTGAGCTACACTGCACAATAATCTGCTACAGACACTGCACTGATGAAGATGGATGAATATATGGCCTGAATGACATAGGATGAGTGAAATTCTTCATGAGCTACTCAAGAAGGAGAGGAAATCCTAAACAGGACTTCCTCGTACCCGAAGGCACTGCAGCCCTGCTGAACAGCAAGAGGCAGCAACAAGTCTCCAAGACTTGGATGTAAAACTGATCCAAATATGATATCCATGGGCTACCTTGCTCCTTTTTTAAACTTAATGAGCCTTCACCTTCCTTCCTCTATAATTTTCCTCCCTCATGGAATATTCCTCCACTAAAACTGCATTGTCCCACGTAGTGCTTTCCAACTCATGCCAATGCAGTTTGACTTGGTCAATTAGGCCTTGTCCATTTGCATTTTAACCTGTTTCATGCATGACGGTGTGAAATCCAGCTCCATGATGATCCATTTTCACATTGAAAGGGATTTTATTCCTGTTTATTTCATGAATGGGCCACTTTACCCATTTTTTATTCAAAAAAAATAAAAATATGCAACTATAATGTTCCATTTTAGCTTGAGGCAAAAATTGGGACATTACAGTCCTCCCCTCCCACATGTTGCTTGTCCTCAAGAAAATGCATAGAGAGAACAAAATTCCTCCTGCTTCTTCTCTTGTGGCCTCTTCATCCATGGTCCCACCACTGCTCAAATATACTGCAACAAATCTGCCCTCCAATGTTCTCTCCCAAGTATGCAAACTGGAGATGATGCTCCTCATTGAAATATAGAAGGTGTAGTGGAATCCTTCCTACTAGAATGTGGCCTCCTTAAGGTAGGAGTGATGATATGCATGGGATAGTGCTCCTCCCAATTATGATCCTCTCATCCATCATATCATCCAATGAAAATCTTAACCCCTGGTTTCTGCAATGTGTTGGGGCTGAATGGAGAGTGTGCTTGTGCTTCTCAAGATGGTCCCCTCTCCATTTGAGTGTTCATGGGGCTTCCTCTATCCTTGGGATAAAATAGTATGGCCTCCAAGAATGGCCCAAGCTACCCCATCAATAAAATCAGCCATGAAATGCCTCAGCAAATTCTCCAAGTGGTCCCTCCCACAACAAGGTGCAAGTAGCAATGTGGCAATCATGGTTTTCCCATGGTATCTCCTACAAGATAAAACATATACAATGGGGAGAATCATGCTCCAAATGTGTTGTTCATACAATTATTTCCAAATAATGCTCCTCAAAATACATACAACATCAGAAATATATAAGGACAAATATGCAATAGAAACAAGTTGTCAAATGACAACCGGAGAGTGGTTCCAAATCCCACACATAGAACCTACATAGTGCCTCTTGGTCTGCCTCAACATCACAAATAACAAGTCCTATACTAGCCACTTGTTTTCTGCCACCACATCTCCTCATATAATGTAAGCATGAAATACCATTTGGTGCCAATGGTGCACACCATGAATCATGTGGCTTCCCCCACAACCATCACAAAAATAGCCAAAATAAAGGCTACTGGTAGCTGCAAGTAAATCATAAAAAATGCAAGAAGGAACGATCCTCCTTGATCAATATGTTGCTCATATAAATTAAACAGGTACTCAATGTGAAATTATACCTTCTCTACCATGTACTTGAGACCTTGAGCTGAAATGGCTCATCACGAATGCTCTCCCTCTTCTCCAATGAGTAAGGGGAATGGTTGTGCCAACCTCTCTGAAATCAACAGGGCTATGCATCTGTCCATATGCTGATGAATATCATGATGAATTCCCTTCATATGAACTCCTCTAGCCAATCAAAGTATGCGTCCAAGTGCATAGCTAGGAAGTTATCACATGCTGCATGCAAATAATTTCTCCTTGAGACTAGGAAATCTAGCCAAGAAGAGTCTACCATGATGATAGATGGTCATATCATCCACTGAGTATCTGTCATCTCCATCAAGGCCATCCAAGAATCATGCATGCACTGATATCATAGAGAATACCAAACCAAAGCTAAGTCCTCCATCCTGGATCAATCCTACACATAGACAACGCTGGTATTCTGCAATATGGTGCTCCATCACGCTACTTCCTACTACCTTGACATCCCCTCATGCCAAATTTATCCTCCAAGTTGCTGCCATGCCATCATGCAGCTGCTCATGCTCAAATAGAAATGATGATCTCTGAAAATGAGCCTCCCATGAGAGACTATCACCTCTAAATAATCTCCCAATCCTGGGCAATGTAAGCACGAGTGGCCCCTATCTACTCCAATGCATGAAAGAGTCCTTCCTCAGAGGAAGTATCATCTCTCTCACTAAACATATGGAGCTGTCAACCTGCATCATGAAGATGCAATCCTCTATATTTGCAGCAACATCTGCCAGCGCAGTATGACTAATGAGAGTGGGTGATGCTGAAAATGAGAGAATGTCTCCCTCCTCCTTGAGTCTATCCTAACCCTCTGCGCTGTGCTGAGCTCTCCTAAGGTTTCCACCTCCTGAAATCAAGGTGTGAGGGCCCCAATTGTGGAGCATCCCACCTCCTCTGCTGATCTAGTGGTCTCCTCGGTGCAGTGTCTCCATGCAATGAGACACCATCATCAAGAGATGACTGAATGTATGAATGGAGAAATCCCTCCATGCTTCCACTGCATAATCCAATCATCATCTTAGGTGCATCAACCTCATAAAATAGACAGGGTTTGTGCTCCTCCTCCCATGATGCTGATCATCCTCCCTATCTCTTCCCTCTATCTCCATAGCTCTGCACCCTACCAAAAATGGCACAGATGTATCATGAGTTGTGCCTTGATCTCTACATGGGAGATCCCAGGGAATTTCTTGCAAAGACACAAGAATCCCTCTATGTGGAGCAAGAGCTCCTCTTTCCTCTACATGAGGCACTAGATCAAATCTAGCTATAGCAGCGTAGTTTCCCTCCTCCTTATCAACATGTAGGGGAAACTTCTCCAAAATTTGATCTCCTTTTGAAAAAGAGACCTCCATGCTCTTTCACGCAAGAATATGAGATGGTTACCTTGCCTCCAACAAGGTGTGATGTAAGATGTTAGCCTTTTCAACAATGTCTAAAGTGGATGTGAGTTTATGTTGCCTCCCTTCACATCCAAGATTTTATTTTGTTTCTCCGCATGTGTTTTGGAATTTCTCCCACCCAATCCTTCCATCATCACTTCAATGAATCTGAAATAGGAAGAAGTATTTGCATCCTTGAAAGAACATGACTCAAATATCCACCATGCATAGGTCTTACCTCTCAAGTGCAGCGTTGTAAATCTGGTATCATATCCTTTGGAAATTTTGTGCTGCTACAACATGGTCTTCAGCTCCTCTACCCATGCTTTGGCTAAACATGTAGGTGAACCTCTGAAACTAGATAGAATAAATATATCTTATTGTTGGCTCTCCTTCACCTTAGACTTGCAAAAATCCATGAAGTGAGATGATATCTGAATGCCGGAGTTTGAGACTCATACTCCTTCTGAAAATATTCAAGAGTTTTCCTCTTGATCACCCCTGCTTATTTTCCCATCTCTTCATGGAAAAGTTGGACATGTGACTGCACTATGCATCAAATTATGTGACTGCATGCTCATATTCGTCATCAAAAACCCTAGAGTTTGTTTCTATTTCAAACCCTTGTGGAGATTCTTCAAATCTCTCCCTTCTCTTTTGCTTGTGGCTCCCATGAAAGCCCTTGATGGATTTAGGGAGAAGCTTGGCTAGCTCATCTCCTTTTTATTTCCTCTTCCCCACAAAGTGGAGTCTTCCTCATCTTCTTAGATGGCATCTTGGCGAAGATCCACAGGCTAAGCCAAGATTATGCTCCGATACCACTGTAATGTCCCTTTTTTAGAAACATTGTCAAATGACAAGGAAATCTATTCCAGGGATAGACAGAAGGGGAATTTATTGGATTTGTCACCTTCATGAAGATGAATGAGCTCCAAACACTTCCTAGCCCACTATCATACTCTGTCTATAGAGTGATTTTCAAAGGACAATATCCCCAAGAGGGAATACAATACTATTGGGAATCTTGCAAGATAACCCAAAGATGTAGCTACAGCAATATAAAGACATAAACCAAAAATAACAGTGAATAAAAATTATACCAAAATGTGTGAAAACCATTGAGCCATTTTATTATGAAATATCAGTAGAAAAGGATACAATGAATGTCAGAAGAATAAGGCTACAAGCCTTCCATGAAAATACATGCCGAAATACAAGTGATGCTCCATAGCAGAGGTTCCATGAATAGGGACTACGCAGTCATAGAAAAGAGACTGTTTTAATAAGTGAAAAAAAAAAATGGATCTGCATATACATGGCTCATATATCATTGGGAGAGAAGATCTAAGCTCCCAATCACTACCTGAAGTCAATCTTGGAAGGATTTCCTCAAATATGAAAAACTGCCAAAATGCCAGAGTTGTTGGGTAGCTGCAACAACTCAATACATAAAATGGAATAGAGAAGGATGAATGGCTAAAGGTGATGTAGAGCCCTTCTCCTCTAGAAATCTGAAGTGCAAGGGTGATCCCTACACCAAATATTGCACCCTTTGAAATGCCTGCAAAACCCTCACTGCAAATGTGATCCAACTAGAATGCAGTCTATGAGAGGGCCTGTGCTATGACTGATGGAAATGGTTGGAATCCTACCAATGATGGTAGAATATTCTCAGAAACCATCCTCACTAGCCTCCCGGAAGTAGAGAACTTCCCTCCTTTGAAAGATCAACTAGAAATGGTGTTGTAAGAAACCTCCAGCAACACCCAGCTACACTGCACAATAATCTGCTACAGACACTGCGCTGATGAAGATGGATGAAGCTATGGCCTGAATTCCGGAATATGGAGGATGAGTGAAATCCTTCATTAGATACTCAAGAAGGAGAGGAAATCCTAAACAGGACTCCCTCGTACCCGAAGACACTGCAGCTCTGCTGAACAGCAATAGGCAGCAACAAGTCTCCAAGACTTGGATGTAAAAATGATTCAAAGATGATCTCCATGGGCTGCCTTGCTCCTCTTTTAAACTCAATGAGCCTTCACCTTACTTCCTCTATAAGTTTCCTCCGTCATGGAATATTCCTCCACTAAAACTGCTCTGTCCCACCTAGTGCTTGCCAACTCATGCCAACGCAGTTTAACTTGGTCAATTAGGCCTTGTCCATTTGCATTTTAACCTCTTTCACGCATGAGGGTGTGAAATCCAGCTCCACGATGATCTCTTTTCACATTTTAAGGGATTTTATTCCTGTTTATTTCATGAATGGGTCACTTTACCGATTTTTTATTCAACAAAAATAAAAATATGCAACTATAATGTTCCATTTTAGCTTGAGGCTAAAATTGGGACATTACATATTTGGACTATTGTATACCTGTTAATCACAAAGAGGAAGTGTTTAAGATGATGCAAAAAGAGGATGAATATTTTGAGGATTTACCTGAAAGATTCAACTATAACATTAAAAGAGAAAAAATGGAAAATCTAGATCAAGACACTTCAAAAGCTCTTTTGTTGAAAAAAATTAGAGATGAATGGATAGATATCCTTAACATGATAGGGAAGGGGGACATATCTCAACTTCCATTACTTGATATTGGGTAACTATGAATTAATGTCTGAAGAGGAAAATCAAAAACTTTGAAAGGGCCAAGAGATCTTGCTCTTGCTAGGGTAAACAAATCTACAACTAGAACAGTAAGTACGGAAAAAATTGGGAACATACTTGATGAATTCAAAATAGAAATTTTAGGGAGTCTTAGTGAATAGGTAGACACCCTTATGTTACAAAACAAGAAAGAAGCCAAGACTGATTCTTTAGCTATTTTCTGTCCAAAATGTAGAAAGAAACATGCTTTGAGAGAATGTCCTCTTCGATCAAAAGTCATAGAAACCTATATGATTTGTTCAGAATGTCATGAGACTAATAATTGTCCTTCAATTCCTTTTCCTAAGGCTGTTTTTCAAGAAGAAACAACATAAAATCCTACAGAATCTCTTTGTTTAGTCTCTAGAGGACCATTGTAGGGGCCACAAAATCAAGAGTTTAACAACCAAATGAATACTCATCCCCCACCAAATTGGAATTCTTGGCAGCAACCTTGGCCCCAATCTCAATTTCAATCTCAATTTTGGGCTCAAGGAATGAAAAATTGATATGGAATATTTTCTCAGTACTAGCAATATCCTCCATCATATCTAAATTATCCTCCCCAAAAAATTCCTCAACAAAATCAACAACCTCCAATCCAAAACCAAAATCCACAACTCTCACTACCATTCCCTCAAAGACCAAATCAGTTTCCTGGCCAACCATTACCAAACCCAAACAAATAAAAATACTCAGAATACCTACATAATAGAAGGCCAACAATTTCCAACCTATGTGATTAATCCTCTAGATATTAATGATCTCCAACTAAGATCTGGTAGGATATTAGAAAAGACGAAGCCTTGTGTAATCATCTAAGAATGAGACAATTCTGAGGAAGATTCTATACATCCCAATAAATATTTAAAGGAAGATGTAGCTCTTAAAAACCAAAATTTTGAAAATAAAAGGTAAAAACAACAAATAAATTCAACTCATGTCATAGTGCAACCATCAGTATCTACTTCTACACCTCCTTTTCCTAAAAGATTACAAATTGATAGAGGAGTAGAAAATCATATTATGTTTCCTAATTATGATTTCCTAGATGAATTGAAAAATATTTGCATCAGAATCCATTTGTTACAATCCATCAAGGAAATTCCAATTTTAGCTAAAAGAATAAAGGAGTTGAGTATGAAGAAACTGGGAAGAAAAATAAAAGAAATAAAAAGAATCTAGCTTGTAGGAAAAATAGGTGACATAATGATGGGAAAAATTGAGATTCAAAAATATTTAGATCCCAGAAGTCCAGCTGTAAAAAAACATATCAATGGAGTTGAAATTCCAAATATATTGATTGATTTAGGAGCAACAATAAACATCATGAGAAAACAGACCATGGAACAACTTAAGCTTCCTAATCTTCTTTATACACCTACATTACTACAATTAGCAAATAGATCTGTAATCAAACCAGATGGTGTGTTAGAAGATATTTCAGTGTCTTTAGATTCTTGGGAGTATCCTATTGATTTTATGGTATTAACTCCTAAGAACAATCTACTAGGACACCCACTCATACTAGGAAGACCTTGGTCGGCTACAAATGATTTTTTCATTAGCTGTAGATATGGTGACATGTATATTTCTGATGGTAATTCAACTAAGAAATTCACTCTGTATCCTCCAACAAGAAAAATGACAGAGATAGATGACAAATAAGGAATTGATGATGAAGAAGATATACCACCTCTCTTTACTATTTCAGACATTAGTGAAGATAGCCAAATCTTAAATACAATAGAAAATTATGAATCATCTCTAGAATATTAATGTGATCAATTTCAAGAAAGATCCAATATTTAATATTTTTCATCTAGGCATATGTCTCTTTACTCTATGGAAGAATTTGGTAGCTCTACCATTGAAATCTTTCTAGGGAAAACCTTGAATATAAACAATAACTTGGAAAAGTTAGAACAAGAGAAGCTAATAAAAACATTACAACAACATTCATCTGCATATGCATGGGAATACATTGAAATGAAAGGAATTAGTCCTAAGACTTGTATACATCACATTTACATTAAGGAAAATTGCAAACCTATCAGACAGCCTCAAAGAAAGATGAATCCAAATCTTAGGGAAATTGTGAAAGAAGAGTTGCAAAAGTTGTTAAATGTAAACTTCATCTATCCAATTTCAGATAGTTAGTGGGTTTCTCCTTTAGTGATTGTACCCAAGAAGAATGATAAATGGAGGGTACGCATTGATTACAGAGAATTGAATATATCTACCCTTAAATATCATTTTCCTCTGCCTTTTATAGATCAAGTGTTAGATACATTAGCAGGTAAGAAGTATTTCTCATTCCTAGATCGTTTGAGTGGTTACAAATAAATTCAAATTGCACCTAAAGATCATGATAAAACCACATTCACCTATCCATGGGGGACTTATGCCTACCAAGTACTTCCTTTTGGATTATGCAATGCACCTGCAACATTCGAAAGGGCAGTACTAGGAATTTTTTCTGATCTAATACATAGAAGTGTATATGGATGAATTTACAGTTTATGGTAATACATTTGAAGAGGCTTTAGAAAACTTGGAAAAAGTTTTTAAAATATGTAAGGAAGCAAACTTCTCACTAAGTCATGAAAAATGTTTCATGATGTTTACTGAAGGAATTGTTTTGGGACATCATAGTTCAGGAGATGGAATTAAAGTTGATAAATCTAAAGTTGAAGTCATCTCCAAGTTATCAGTTCCAAGTTTCCAGAAGGATGTTAGAAGTTTTCTAGGATTCACAGGGCATTATAGAAGATTTATAGAAAATTTCACCAAAATAGCATCCCCACTCTTCAAAATACTCACCAAAGATTGTGAATTAAGTTGGAATCCTGACTACCAGTTAGCATTTGAAACCTTAAACGAAAAAAATTATGAAACACCCATCTTAAGAGGGCCTAACTGGAAACTACCTTTTCACATTTCAATAGATTCTTCAGACACAACTATAGGAGCTGTGTTAGGAAAAAAATATTTGATCCCCTATGTCATCTATTACAAAAGTAATAATTTGACTCCCATAGAGTTGAATTACATTGTAACTGAAAAGAAATTCTTAGTTGTTGTTCATGCTATCAACAAATTCAGACATTACATAACGGGCTATGAAACCTTTTTCCATACATATCACTCTGCAATTAGGTATTTAATGAATGAATCTATTACTAATGGCATAGTTACAAGGTGGTTATTTCTCTTGCAAGAATTCAACATTGCTATTCTAGACAGGCCTGGAAAACAAAACACAGTTGTTGATTTCCTGTCTGGAATTCAAAATATCAAAGATAACACTCTTGTTGAAGTTAAATTTCCTAATGAATATCTTTTTGCAATAACTACTCGGACCCCTTGGTTTGTAGATATTGCCAAATACTTAGTTATAGGAAAATTACCTTCACATTTTCATTCTAGAGAGAAAATAAAAATCATTCAATTAAGTGCAAGATATTCATGGATTACTAATGAATTGTATAACACAGGTCCAAATCTCATTATCAGAAGATGTGTTAAAGAATATGAAATGCCTGGAGTTCTTAAGGCATGTCATGATGAACCTTATGGTGGAAATTTTGCTGATAAGAGGACAACCTATAAAATGCTTCATTTAGGATATTATTCGCCATCCATATTCAAATATGCCAAAGGATATCTCCAAAGGTGTGACAGTTTCCGAAGGCTAGGGAAACTTGCTCCTTCAATGAAATGCCATTGCAACCTCGGGTACTTATTGAACCTTTTGAAAAATGGGCCCTGGATTTTGTCGGACCTATCAATCCTCCATCTAAACAAAAGAAGTACATTTTCGTATGCACTGATTATGTCACTAAATGGGTAGAGGCTAAAGCATTACCATTTTTTAATGAAGGATCTCTAGTTAATCTTATTTTTGGGGATATCTTAACTCATTTTGGTGTTCCAAGAGAAATTGTAACAGATTAGGGCTCTGAATTTACATCAAAGATGGTGAAAATGATTGTGGAAGATTACAAGATCAAGCACATAAAGTCTACTCCTTACCATCCATAAGCAAATGGTCAAGTTGAATCTACCAATAAGGTGATTGAAGAAATTCTCACTAAGACTGTTCATCTACATAGAAGAGATTGGGAAAATAGGCTTCCTAAATCCTTATGGGCCTACAGAACTACATGGAGAAACACAACAAGACATACTCCTTATGAACTTGTTTATGGGAAGAAAGTCTTGTTCCCTATAGAGTTTCAGATCAAAACCTTAAATATGGCAGTCCAATTGGGACTTGATTTATTAGAAGCACGGAAACATAGACTAGAGCAACTCAATGAACTAGATGAAATTAGACAAGATGCAGTCCAAAGAACTAGTATAGTCTACTAGAAAAGGACTAAATGGCATGACAAGTATATCAAAGAGAAAAAGTTTCAAGAAGGGGATTCGCCACCCTTGTTCGATTCAAAATTCAAGGATTTTCAAGGAAAGTTTCAGACTCATTGGCTTGGGCCATATGAGATTCAAAAAGTCTTTGATAATGGAGTAGTGAATATAATAACAATAGATGAATAAAAGGTATCTCTTCTTGTGAATGGTCATTGGTTGAAAGTATATAATAAACCAATTTCAAAGAAGAGTTTGTCAATAAATTTCAAGATAATATTGATATGGAGTTAGTGAAGAATAATTCTTCTTCTTCACAAAATTAGCTTTTATTTTTCCTACATTTGATAAAATAAAATAAACACATTAAATGAAAATATATTGAAAAAATAAAGTGTATAAGTATGAAAACCAATCAATGATTGGCATACTTATGCAAAAAATACAGGGTGAAAATCAGAGCTCTCTGACATCCTATATTTTCCATTTTTCTTTTCTGTAATAAAGTAGTGAAAACTACATTCATATTTGCAGTTCATAATATTCAATTTTAGTTTCATTCCATCGCACTCCACTATCAGTCCATCTCATTCCACTTTCATTTCGTATGACATTCATTCCATAAGTAATTTTTCCCTTTCATTCCATATTTTTCACTCATTCCATTCATGTTGAATGCTTAAAAATAATAATAATAAATTTTGCAGCTGAGCACATTCTGTTGCTAAGTACATTCTACAGTTGATTCTATTCTGTAGCTAATTTGATTCTATAGCCACTACACCATTTCTGACATGATTATTGAAAAGGGACTAAAGGATTATGTTTGATGGCCACCATGCTACAAAATAGTACGTAAAGAACAACATTAATTAAACAACAAGAAAAAAGGTTAAGTTCTGAGGTAAAGTGTAAAAATTTATTTTAATAGCAAAGTTAAAAACATGAAATATGTATAATATGTACATTCATATGTTCCTTGAAAATCCATCATTCGAATTGATTACAATATTCATCATGATATATCTCAATCATATCCCTCATATAAAGTTGCATAACAGTCCATCATTAATATCCTTGATTGATGACTAGTGGTCATGATCATGACTTGACCTACTTGTCTACGTCTCTCCAAGAGCGTATCACTTACTTATTTCCTAAAGCTCACCATAAACCCTCCATCAGATCCATATCTCATTCATATCCATCGATTCCATAGAAAATTCATCTCCATTAACTCTGTAGACAATTTATTTCTACAAAACAGAGGGGTAATTCTCAAGGTTGAAAGCACTCTACATAGAAGAAGGATGGGTTTTATTGTTAGAATAGAGCTAGTGGGGCTAAAATACATGGAAGGATACCCACAATTTAGAGAATTGCTACAGCAAGATGGATGGTTGAGGTTCATAGAAAATTTCAATGGTTTCATAAAGAAATTACAAAATCATTTTCCTGGTCTTTTGATGGAACTAAAGTAGAAATTGGGGACATTAAATTTGCAGTGACAAAGTCATTCCTTACTAAAGCTATAGAACTTTTGAGGCATGGAGAGAGATGGTTCAAAACCAAATAATTCCATAATGAATCATGGAAGGTGATACTTAAAAACCCAGGTATGGATGTCTCATTTTTTAGAGAAGGAATCCGAAGTACAACTCTTAAAAACAAATGGAGAAATATGCTTTTGATTTTGCAGAAATTCATAATCTATGAAGGAATATTTGGAACCATTTATGTTTATCATATCCGTTTATTAATGGTTTTTCTAGAAAATGGTGAAATCAACCTTCGTTTCTTTCTATTCAATAGTCTAAGAAGAATGGCCTCAAATGTACAAAAGAGAATACAATTTATAGAGACCACTATGCATCATCATGGCTTCGTGAAAATATTGATTGAATTTCACTTAAGGAGAATAGGAGACACTTGCGAGGATTTCCTTGTTAGGAATCATTTTCAATAACAACCAGAGTCACCACCCAAGGAGGATAATGTTAGGAGAAGTAAAAGAAAGAAAACTGATATGATTGTTGAAAACAGACCTGAAACTTCACTACAAAGGAATGATGAAAAACTAATTTCTGAGGAACTGATAGAAATTAGGAAACCAATTAAGGCTAGAGGAAATAAAAAGAAAGAGAGGGAGGCTACAAATGAAGGGAATAAAAGTCCTCCAAAACTAATAAGAATCTCTAGACTCCAAGGAATTATGAAGAATACATTGTCCAAATGGACAGAGCTCATAAATATTGAAGAGGAAACCCTAGTTCCATCACCTGTTGATAATTATCCTATGTACAGTCCTCAAAACTCTCCTATTTATCATTTTGAAGGAGGCCCCAACAGAAGATATCCTGGTATAGATCCAGTTCAACAGAAAATATATGATTATGTAGAGTCACTCGAAAGAAAAAGTGCCTCAATGAACCAAGAACCACCTGCCAATCCACAAGAACATATAATTTTTTCTCTTAAGCAGGATATTTATGAATTAGAGATATTAAATAGGAACATCAAGCAAGAGAATGAGATTTTCAAGGAACAAAAAAAATTGGACAAGGCAATGCATGATAATACTACTATGCAGCTAGGACTATTACATAAGGAAAATAGGAAATTGAAAAAGATGAACCCGAGATTGAACAGAGAAATCATAAAACTCAAATTCAAACTTCTTATTAAAAGTCCAAGAATGACATTGACTTCAAAGAGGAACAAAAGATTAAGGTTGGATGTCCTAGATGAGGTACCTGAGTAAATGTAGTAGGGGAGAAGAACTCATAATTTTGGCAAATTGCATGAGGAAGTGCAATGATTTTGCAGTGGGGGTATCTTTAAACTCAAGATTACCCTCTCTTTTATAATTTTTCTCACCTCATTCCACCACTTTTCCATAAGGTCACAAACCCTAATCAATAAAGAATGCTAAGGTTTTGTCTTAAGGATGCATTTAAATTATTATCATATTATATTTTCATGATTTTTATATTTGGATAAGTTTTTGCAATTTAGCTACAAAACGTATCCTATTCTGCAGCTAACTGTGCATTCCGTAGACACTCTTATGGTTTAGCAGGTTCCAGGTGTCATTTGAGGAATTGGGAACATGGGTGTATCTAGAATCTTACCTACATGGATTCTATCCTACGCACTCGGTCTAGATTGACATAAAAAGTAGCCTAAACTCATGGTCAAAGTTACAAGTCAAAGAATGTTACCTAGAGCTATAGGACTCCTGATTTTCTCTTCGTAGAAAATCATGAGTCCAACAGTGCTATCTCAATTGCAATTCAAGTTAGACACATGTAGCTAGTTTAACTAGCAATTGGTTATGTAATTTCTCTTTAAATATTGGTTCCACAGAATCGTGAGACAGTTCAATACGGTTTAGATTTCTAAGTGGATATTTTGTTTCCAGGCCTTGTTTTTATCATAATAAAGAAGTTTTTTTTTCCAAATTCTTGCTTGATTTCACCTTTATCAAGCTAGGAGTTCAACCACATCAGTTGTAGAGGCCCCCTGCTCCTGAAGGAAGTTTTTATTGTGTTTTCGAGTTAGATTTCCTTTACTCTGCTTTAGAAATTTCTGTTTCTAAATATGCTTATGCTTCATTTACAACTTTCAAATAGTTTAATGATAAAGTACAATTGTGTAGACTTACTCTTCCAAAAAATCTCATGAAAATAGAAACTCTGTTTTCAAAATTGGATTAAGGATTGAAGTGCTAAGAAACCACAGTTGCTTAGTTTTACTGTTGATGTCTTTTATTTCCATTAGAATAGAGTTGTAAATTGTTGTGTTAACAGATGTTTATGACAGTGTTTCAATATGATAATCCTACATTAAATGGTTAAATATCTCACACATACAATGGTTGAATTTATCTCGCTTATTGTTATTTTCTTGCCAAAGACTAAGGCATAATTGATTTCTCCGAAGGCATCACAAGAGGTTAAACACTTTACATTTGAATGTGGTAGACAGGTCAATTATACATTAGTTGATTTTAGTTAGATATTACATGATTTTACTTTCAAGACCCTCACTTAATTACAAATAATAATCTTCCTAAAAATCACTCTAGAAGGAATTAATCTAATCATGTTTTTAGACGAGATGGTGAATGATTAATGAAACACAATTTCTGAGTTATCCAGTTGTAGAGTTTTCTTAGTTCTTTAGTTAAAATAGGTGTAATTATTTACCTAACATTACTTCAGGAAGATCACTCTTTACAAATTGGGTAATTGGAGTAGCTAAACACATCTTAGATATTTTCATTTGTATTCTTTGTTTTATGTTCTAGGACCTTAGCAGACTAAAGTACAAGCAATTTCTAAACTCCATTTCAATAGGGTCATGTCTAACAATTTAATGTTGAGGTAACCAAAGGTACAATAGTTGATTCATTTCTCTGCCTTCATTTAAGATAGGCATTGTAATTCTCAATCTTAGTTTTATAGCCAAATCCATGGATTAGAACTAAAAAAAAGATTAGATAGATGCTTTGATTTCCAATATATGTCTTACACTAGCCCTCAGTTTTTGGTATGTTTTTATGAAAATTAGATTAGTCTTTGTATACTTCCTTTTCTTCCTTCTAAAATACATTTATATTCACATAAGTATTTTCATAGCTTTAGATTAACCATCCATTAGGCGAATTTTGAGGTCTAAAATGGGCCTCCTAAGGAAAATGTACAAACAAAATAAACTTTATAAGAACCAATAGGATTCAAGATGATGATGTCAACCATGGGGGATGATTCACTGTTTTTTAAGTAAAAGGATAAAAAGATTAAAAACTAATAACATAGTAAAACTAATTTTTCAACTCATATTTTCGACTTACCTTTGAAATTTTTTACTAAAATTTCGAGCAAGATTACTCGTTGGATGAAAAATTTAATTCCTCATCCAAGGAATACACATGTGGCATACCTTCGATGGACCTTGCTATGCGAAAAATGATAAATACATGAAAAAACATGATTACAATCATGTTTTTCATGTATTTCTCAATTTTTTCTTAACAAGGTCCATCGAAAGTATGCAACATGGGTACTCCTTGGATGAGGAATTAAATTTTGCATCCAACGAGTCCTCCTGCTCGAAATGTGAGTAAGAACTTTGGGAGATAAGTTGAAAATACGAGTTGAAAAAGTAGTTTTTTCTTTTTTCCCTCTAAAATTTGATGATGTCATCAAATATTATTTTATTATTTCCACTATTATTTTATAATTTCCTTAGGAGGCCCATTTTAGGCCTCAAAATTCCCCTAATGCTTATATCTCAAAGAACAAAAACCCCCTAAAAACAACGCAAAACACAAAACAACAAAGTGATGATTAGGTTGCTTAAGCACATATGGTGCACCACACTTCATCAGTTTACTAGCCCTGGCTGATAATTAATGAAAGCAATTTAGGACACTAAATTGACTAAACACCTGTTTTTTGTGGCACATCGACTGTTTTGTTTTTTTTTTCCAAAAAACATTATATATGTATATTCCTAAATACATGTCTCATTTAATAAAATAATTTTATTTAATATGTAAATCATTCAGAGACGTGAAAGGAGAGAAGTGGGGTAACAAAAACAACAACAGGTGGAGCAGTATGACATGGTTCTCCTATGGGAGGCACGAGAGAGGGAGAGAGATGCGTACTGTCGTCCTATTACAACAGCTACCCAGGGGTTGCTAAGGAAGGTAGGCCTCCTCAAGTTCTATGAGGAGGCTACTTCCATAAAGGGCCATGTTGTGTTTTTGAGACATCTTATCCGCATGTAGAATGCCCACTGACAGGATTTCTAGGTTGGTCCTAACTAGTGGTACATGCCTAGTGAGGAGGACATATATTTCATATAGGGATATCGAGGAGAGGAGTGTATTTTCCCTCATTCCTAGAGGTTCCAGTTGACTATGAAGAAGGGAGTTAGTTGGTGTACTTCTAGAGATACATTAGCACAGATATATTGTCTCCTTTAGATTTTTAGGTCTCCGGAAGTTAGTTACGTATTGGTTCATTTCATAGTCCGGTGGTGAGGTGCCACTCACTTTTGATTTTGACCATTTCACACAACATCAGTGATGGGAAAAAAATTAGTTTCTCACTTCTATATTACATTGATTCTTTAGTATAGGAGCCATGACTTTTCAAGTGGTCTGCAACTGTTTTGCGGCAGTTCTATATAGTTTTAGATAGATGTCGTGCTCATGCACAAGGGAAGGTCAACTTCCCTTTTGCTTTAGAGATTTTATTTTTTATTTTTTGAGAGGTTTCGAGAGACGAGGCCTACTTTTTTTGGCAGCCTCGTAGGCTGATGTTCGAGGCACGGATGCACATGTGGGGACATATGATGCCTAAGAGGAGCGAGACTATGTTTTCCGCGAGGATATCTCATGATGCACTGGAGTTTCTAGCTAGTGTTTATCAGCATCCCTTAATTATGGTCCCCTGTCTTTATTCTGGTTTGGATTGGCCAAGGTGTGCCAACATCCTCTTCACAAATGATGAGCTATAGGATGATAGAGGTAATATTACTGTTTTATTTAAATTTATTCTAACATGTTCTTTAACTTGTTTTTATTAAATTGTGTAATGAAATTGTATAATTATCGTTGTGTACTTGTATATATTTTGCAGACATTGGGTATTTTTATGGTGAGTACATGCCAACACGACCACATGATCCAGGTGTGGATCCTGATGATGATCAGGGCATGCCAGATGTTGAGGATCATCAAGATGCCAGTGTAGAGAGACCTACTCCTGCTCGTGCGTTGGTACCACCTTTTGCTAAGCGCGATCGGCTTGATATCGGATACAGGATGGAGTTGGGTGACCAACTCACTGCATTGATTGTTGAAGTGGGCATCAGGCCCGCTACTATGATATACATACAGTTCGATGGTAAGTTGTTACATATGTGGAGAGGCATGCTGCATGACATGTAAAACCTAATGCGGCATGTTGTAGAAGAAACAATGTTAGTTACGCGGCTGAGGAGGACTGTTTCATGTTATATGCATGGTCGAGACATAGCACGTGATCAATAGTCCGCGACCAGCGACACATCATCTCATGATCGTTCACCTCATGCCACACCAGATGAGCAACCTCCGCTAGCATTGAGAAGTAGTCATCATGGAGAGTAGGTTGTACCTTCGGCCACATCCAGGCAGTGGTCTGAAGCATCCAATAGTACTCATGATCATGAGCAGGGTGGACCATGGACCATCAAGGCTACACCATTCACTGAGCAAGCCTTGACTAGTAATGATATTGATGATGTACCACGAGTTGATCCAAGACATTTATATTATAGTTATATATTTTTGACATTATTCAGTTATATATATATATATATATATATATATGGTCCATGTATTTTATGTTCATGTTGCAGTTGTACTTAATTTACATGTTTATATGTATATTGTTAGGTCATGTTAGATATGTTCATTAAATGTGCAACTTGCATATAGATGTGTATGTGATAGCATGAGTTATTTGACATGAGATGTATATTTGATGTTTGTGTTGTGATGATGTTATACAATGCTAATTGTGTTTTGTTAGATGATCATGATGACGATGATGTTAGCGAATTTGAATATGTTTTTTAGTCAAATATGATGTTTGTACGACGCTTATCATGATCGTGATTTTTATTAATTAATTTAATATTAAATGACCATGATGTTTATTAAATATTATGTCGTGATTGTAATTGAAATTTTAATTTTAATTGTATGTAAAATTGTAAAATTGTATTTGTATTTGTATTTGTGATTTTAACCATAATTGTATGTAAAATATTTGTAAAATTTTAATTGTAATTGTAATATTTAATTTAGTGTCAAATTATTGCAATTGTAATTGTATATATGAAAAATTGTAAAATTCTAATTCTAATTCTAATTGTATGTAAAATTCAAAAATTGTAATTGTATTTGTAATTGTAATTGTATGTAAAATATTTGTAAAGTTGTAATTGTAATTCTAATTGTATGTAAAATATTTGTAAAATTTTAATTGTAATTGTAATTGTATGTAAAATTGTAATTGTAATTCTAATTCTAATTATATGTAAAATATTTGTAAAATTTTAATTATATTAATGCGAAAATATTAATTGTATTAATGTGAAATGATTTTATTAAAATTTTTAAATTTGTAAATTTGTAAATAATTGTAAAATAGCGAATCTAGAATAATATGATTTTTTGTAACATAACAAAGTTTAGAAAATAATGTAAATAACTTCATATACTTTAGAATTATCATATTTTATTATGATCTTACATACAAAAAAAAAAGAACTTGATACAATATGCCATTTTTATTGAGATCAACATAATTGCAAATTATCAAGTGAAATATTGATTTTAACATTAATTCAAAATACATATTATAATTTTTTGAAAAAAAGAGTCTTATAAGGTATAGGGTTTTAAATTCCTCTTATCTATAAAAACCCATTTTAAAAAGTATAAATATTGATGAATTCATAACACATGTACCATTTCAAATGTACTAATTCCATTGTACAAGTTTTAGAAGAATTCGAGTATGTTACCATTGTGTTTCCTCTTAATGATGCTAATTCCATGAACAAATTTTATAAGAATTCGAGTGTCAAGAATGTAAGAGACAAAAAAAAAAAAAAATCATTTTTGGAATATTTTGCATTTTATTAAAAAAATTTGAGTTTTTTTGTGGGGTTTATGGGTTCATGGGATAGTAGACAATACCGACCTGCTGTATTGTTATTTCAGTTGAATTTTTCCTAGCAGCGATATCACCGAATATTGTAGCTATGCATTTAACAAAGAACCCATATATTTTGAGAATATGATTGAAGACTGTTGTCATATACTTGATCACTATTCCATTTCTTCACCATATTAGCACAAAATAGGAAGAATAATTTATTCACCATAATAACATACAACTTTCAAGAAAGAAAACACTCCATTCCATGTTTTGAGGCATTTTACGCAAATTATAGGCATTTCTATGGAGTTTTATCCATATTCTGAAATTTAATGAGGGTTGGAGGGAGCTTATAATCCTGTATCTGTTCATAACTGCACCCTTCGGTAGAACCAAAGAAAATTCAGTCAGATTCCTCAACGAAGTAGACTGGCCATAATCGTTTCCTTCGAGACATCAATAGAAGCAATAGATATGCATGTCATAGGCTCCTATTGGCACCTTTTCTTGTTGCAGGTTGTGGAAAGGTTCAAGTTTCTTTTGTTGAAAGAAGAAGAGGTCTAGTTTTGAAAAGAAATGGCCCAAAGATTTTCAGAGAAAAAGGTACATTTCCAACATGTCTAAAAACTAAAATACCTCCAACTTCAATACACTTCTCAAAAACAAACTTTCCTGACTATTTATGAAAAATGTCTAGGTCTTAGCATAACACAAGTTCACATGCCACAATTACCCACTTGGGCCCTGTAGTATTGCATCTTCACACACCCCACATTGAATTCTCTCCACATAATCAATGGGGACCTCCTGCAATTAACAAAATGCATTGGAAGAATAGTTATTTCCATCAAGAATTTATCCAATTCTAATTCCCAAGAATATAAAAAATTCTAATTTTCTATCAAGAATAGACAAAATTCCATCAAGAATAAACAAAATTCTAATTCTCAATTTCTATGGTTGGAGTTCACTAAATTTTGGTGTGCATAGCTAAAAGTAATTTCAGTGCCTTAACCGCAAATTAGTGCTAATGTACATATAAATGCACCAATGTGTTTTAGTTATTGTGCACCGATGAATTTTAGTTAATAGGCACCGATGCCGTGTTACCACTGGACACACTAGTGCAGTGCTGTTAAGTGATGCACCAGTGATGAATAACCACAAATAAAAAAGCGCAACTCTATTTTTTTTAAATGAAAAAAAAATTGGTAAATTGAAAAATGGGCGGAAAAATATCTTCGAAAATCAAATTTCATAAAAAAATTCTTTTAACACTAAGCACTTTTTATTATTTCACTATTTTTGCAAAAAAAATCAGCCAAAGATTTGCAGGAGACATACCTGGAGCAAGAGAGCATGAGAGCACTGTGCAGAAGTGAAATACGTTCGAACAAAATTATTTAGACAATCATAATTCCAAACCTCTTGTGATTCAAACCCTATAGAATAGAATTTCAAACGATCTCATGATTAAATTTGATTAATTTTTTAACTTTTTTTGTTGTTTTTTTACGAAGTAAGAAAAAAAATTCAATTTTTTTTTCATTTTCAAAAAAAAAATAAAAAAAAAATCCATTTTTACCCTAAACCTTTCATTATTTTTGTTTCTGCCCTTTCTTCTCCCTATTTCTGTGATTTCAGAATTAGGGATTTTCATTTCAGTTTTATAGGGCTTGTATTTTGTAATGAAATTGCTTTCGGATCCATCGCATTGAGTGGGTTTTTCCTTCCATTGACATTTCGAACCAGCTACCATGGTTCATCATCAAGATAAGATTGACATTCAACCCACAAGATGAATTTCATAGTTGAATCCCAATCCATGTCGGCCCTTGCGTGAAATTTTGATTTTTTTTTTTTTTACCGATGCGCCTTGAGTAACCTAGCACATCAGTGCGTTGTATATTCCTAGTGCACCATGAAAGTTCTGTGTAATAAAAAAAAAAAAAATTAATCAGTGCGCCATATGTAAAATAGTGCACCAGTGTGTTATTTCATTATGGTGCACCACAAACATGTTGTTTCACAAAAAAATGTTTTATTGTGTTAATCGGTGCACAATGTAACATATAACGCACTGCGCAGGGTCTCCTAGTTGAGAGAGAGCACCAAATGGTGGTCCCTTGTTTGCGCGGGGTGTTTATGATAAAAAAAAATACACTGGACGACTTTTCTTATTTTCTTTGTGTTAATTGATGTCGTGGTTAACATGTAACATAGTGGTTCTCCTTGTTGACATAGAGCACCATACAGTCTATTATATTGTTTGGGCAGTACATTTATAAGACCCCCACACACCGACATCGGTGTGTACACCATGAATGGCGCAGCAGTTTCAGATTTTTTTTTTAACCCGAAAAGTTGACAATTTATTTATAAATATATTAATGAATGATATGGTACATGTTTCAGATTGATAAAGAAATGACTTACAAGAGATCAAGTAACAAAAATACTGATAACACATCAAGAAAAGAAAAAAAGGCAAGTTTTTTGTAAATTATTTACAAAAAATATTATTATTGAACTATATGTAAGTTTAACTAGTATGTATTGTTTACTGTGTATCATACAGAGCCACAAAATGACAAAGCTCGATAAGATTATTTCTAATCTAGGACTGGAAGAGCATAAAATCTTGATGGAAAATTTGCAAAAGGATGAATCAGGTGAATGAAAAAATACTACCGATCCAATATGAGTTTATTTTTTTAATTTTCATTAATAATATACTTAAAATTTTTAGATAACATGTGTCGAACAATCTATTAATTCACATTTGTTTAATGTTCTACAGGGACCAACAACTCAGAAAAAGTATGTTGTTCTAAGAAAAGAAAAAAATAGAACATGCAAATGAAAATGAATTGCGCCTTAGCACATCTGGAGTGGTGCTGGAGGTTAACGAAAGGGGAAAAACTTTTACAAAAGTTTAAGGGGTCTAGTGAATCGAATGTATAGACGTTCCTTCCGATTACAATACAAAAATCAATCCAATGATTCCAAGAACGAAATTTTATCTAAACTGCAGGAAGAGTTTCCAAAGAGTTGGTCAATGAGACATGTCAGACTTTTAATAGCAAAAATGTACAAAAAAAAGGAATGTAAAAGTGATATTACTTTAACTATTTGTCTAGAATTATTCATAAATATCACTTTTGTTATATTTACTTTTCATATATCAATATAAAAACTAAATAGTTTATTGTCATGTTACAGTTTCATGAATATTATGAAAATCTCAAAAGATGAATGAGCTGATATCAGAAATATGCCAATAAGAATGTCCAAAAAGGTGTATAAGGAGATGGTCAAAGAAATGGGCAAAATTGCATCGCAGGAGGAGCCATCTCAACAAAAACGTGCTTCAAATGTAATATGTAATCATTGAATTTTTCGATCATTAGGTACAATAAATAAGTAGTTTAGGATTAAATATTAATTTTCAAGTATTTTCTTGCATAAAAGAAAAGAAAATGGAACCCATTCAACACATAAAACAGGACAACAAGGAAGAAAATGGTTGATATCTAGGTTTGTGAGTAATTGCTACTTCGTTATAACAACTTAACTAGATTTCATTTCTGTATTTGTTAACTTGTTTTACAAAAATCATAATTGAATGTCTTCAAACAGGTGCTAACATACAAAGAAGAACCATCAAATGAATTGATTGAGATTGGGTTAAATATGGGTTGTGAGTATATGTTGGCATATCATAAATGAATTTTGGAATTTGTAAGCATCTATCGATCTTGTTTTACTTAGATGTGTCTATAATTAATAGAACAAAAAAACTTTTATATTAAATATATGATTTGTTATGGGGTATAAAACTTGTAGGAAACAAAGTATGGAACTGCACCAACAGATGAAATCTTGAAATATGGCATGGTACATGGTTTTAAAAGAATGTGTATAGTTTATGTGTCAATTGTTGCTATGGTACGTCATTTATTTTTTATTTACATTGATGTATATTATTTAATATTTAAATTTTCATTATTCTCTCCGATGTATATACACTCATTACAGTTTACTTTTATGTTTGTGGATGGAAGGTAAATAATAAGGAAACAATCAACACCTTGAACAAAATATTTCTGAAAATAACCCAACATGGAAGTAGCTCTAGTAGTGACAACAGTTCAAGCGAACAATGATGATCACTATGTTTGGATATCAAAGCAAGGTGTTGTATTTTTTTAAATATTTGTCTGTGAAATTAGTGTCCCAATTGAAAGATAAAGGGATAGCAACAACTGTCCCATTTTGTGTGACAAAGACTGTCTTATATGTGTGTGTGTGTGTGTGTGTGTGTGTGTGTGTGTTTTAATTTATTCTATTGTGTTCTCCATTTCTGATGTAAAATGTAACACCATTGATTAAATTTGTGGATGATTAAATATTATAATGGAGAGATGTGAAATTTGATGATATTATATAACAAATTAATCCAAAAATCACATTCAAATGCACTAATAAAAATTTAAATCGTATGAATATTGTTATAAGATATATATGTGTCGACTTTTGATGAATAATGAATCTTAAAAAATCACAATAATTATGATATGATATAAAAAATTTATCCAAACATCACATTCAAATGCATTAATAAAAAATTAATTAATATGAATATTGTCATAAGATGTGTTGACTTTTGATGAATAATGAATTTAAAAGGATCACAATAATTGCATTGTCAGAGGTCAATGTTTCTAAAAAATACAAAATGAACATTGGCGCATGTCAATTACAGTACACTGGTGTGTTTGTATGCTACAGTGCACTGGTGAATTTCAACGACCTTTCGGCACTGCACATATACTAAAACCAATTAAAAATCTCAGTACATTTGTGAAATACTACGCATCGGTGCGTTTATGTGAGACTATGCATCGGTGCATTTTTACGACGTATGGGAACTGCACAAATAAAATTTCCAATTATAAATATCGGTGTTTTTGACTGATATGGTGAACCAGTGCATTTCTAAAAGTCTACGTGTTGGTGCGTTGATATGACCTATAGGCATCACACAAATCCCAAGACCAATTAGAAAGTCCCTGTGCGCTATATCACCAACACTGCGCTCGGTGTTGTTTTATACCTTGATGGCCCGGTGCATGCACCTTTGACCACCCCGTGCCACCATATAGATGACATGCACCAGTGCATTGAAACCTTTTTAGCGCATTGATGAAAAAAACATTCATAATAACCTCTAGCCGCCCAGTGTTTTCAGTTGTGTTGAATTTCCATTAGAAGCTCTGGAAAAACCTTCGTAACCATACACGTATGTTGTAGAAAAAGTTTTTTTGACAATTTTGGCAAATTTTATAACACTAAAAACCTCCTTTATCACCTCCGCTAGAGGGTATTTTCCTTTTCGTAAATCAAGAAATGGAGAAGAAACCAGAATAAATAAAAAAATGATGACAAGGGTATGTATTCTACTCACTACCTTACTATTCCCTATTGCTATGTTGCTGTAAGGATGTCTAGGTTCTTTTGCCAACCTAACACTACCAAATTTTTAGTAGAATAGGTTCCCCTAATGGAATTAGTCGCAAACTCTTATATTATGGATTGGGGAACCATTTTTTTCCAACAATATTGCTACTCAAATTTTGGAATATAGGAAAAATAATTCTATTTCCTCCAAAATGTTTCCAAAATTTTATATAAGTGCTTATATCATAGATGTTGTATGTTTCACTTCAAATTTTCTAGCCATGGGTTGGAAATTGTCTACTTAGGACCCTCTCCCCATTCATGTCTATCATAGCATGCTATGGGAGTCAAAATATGAAAACCATTTTTATAAAGCCTGCCATGGAGTTATGCTCCCTTTGTTTCAAGTTGTTTTTGATCTGGAAATACAACTTCTTAGATCTGTTCTAGAGATTGACTGTAGGGGCATTTACTGGATATGTCACCTTTTATAAAAGGATGAGATCGAGAGGCTACCTGGCCCTTTACATACTCTGTCTTTAGAACTTATAGAAGTTAGAACTCATGATCTGAAAATGAAACTACTTGTATTTGATGTTCAAGGTATTCATTTTCATAAAATTATATGTGCAAACTGTTATTCATGTCTTGAAATTGAAACAAAGGTTTTTTTGGTAAATTTCTGAGTCGTATGTGTGAATGGGTGTTATCTATTTTTACTTTTTAACATATTAAATCTGAAAAACACAACAAGATAAAATCACATAATATAACACAGCAGTTGATGAGGTAGTTCACCCCTCCTGGGCTACATCTGCCGAGTCCAAGGCCCCCAAATGGGCATGTCCTTGCTCTTATTAGATGCTAAAATTGGTTATATGGTGATAATAAACCCTAAACAAGAAAAATAAGCTATGGAAATGAGTTCATAACATAGAAAACAGTAAATATTGGCTTTTTTTTCACCTCCAATGGTTAACCATAGCCCAATACAGCTCCAACACTCCCTAGGCCCTACTGGATTTTCAAGATTATCTGCTGAAAAAGTACCTGAATATCAGCTCTGTTGACTCTGCAACCTATTCAATTGGCTCTGGAATGCTCAAAATACTGAAAATAAAGAAAAAATTCGTCCAAAAAGGTTCTGTCTAGTGAAAGTTATGTCCAACTGAAGTTTTGTCCAGGTTGGCCTAAGGAAACTCTGCCAAAACTGGAAAGACTACAGATAACTCCAGTAAAAATAAAATTCTCCACTGGAATTGGGGGCTCCACTCTAGTTTTGATGGTCAGTTAATGTGGCATTCAAGTTTTATGGGTCGGCGGTCACATGGACCGTCTGAACCCGTCGGACTAACCGTTTGACCAAACGGTTTCATAACCGTGGTATTAACGTTATAACAACTTCTGCCAAAACACATGTGAACATCTAAAACTTAACCGAAACCATTGGTGTCAAGGTATATGGGCCATGGTCCTAGCCAGAGGTCCCGTGTATAAGGGGCTAGGCCCCTTTTCGCCCCGACCATACATTCTCCAAACTTTATATATAAATGGTGGCCCAAAGTGGTTAAGAACCACCACGAGCCTGGGCGGTAAGTCCTTAGGGCTACCACCCACTCGACCCGTAGTCAAATCCTACCAACTCCAAAAAAATTTACCACTCTAACATATATATGGCTTGGGGTCACGTGGCGGCCTCTAGGCAAGCCACGTGGCGCCCTTTAATTGGCCACAAAACTCAAGAGTCAACCCATTGTGCAATCTAGGTTTGACACTTCTCGAACGATGATTGGCCAGCAGAGTATATTCTGAGGAATATTTCAAGGAACAATCCCAGAATATTCTAAGGAATATTCCTGAAATATTATTTTTTTAATATTTTTTAATCAAAGTCAACCCAAGTAAAACTGAACTTTTGCATGAAATTGTGAATTTTCAAACTTGAATAACTTTCACATACAGTGTCAGATTTGAGTGTCGTTCACAGCTACAGGATCGTATCGATGAGGTCTATCATGTTGTTCTGGTTTCAACCAATTCTGAGCAATTCCAATTTTGAGCATTTTCTTCACTTAGGACATGATCACCCAATCACACCTCCCAAATGGGAAGCTTTTGGACCCACAAAAGCTCTCTAATTACAGAAAATGAAGATGAGGAGATTGATTCTCCACTCTTCCAACCTTAAACCACTGAAATCTTCCTGACTTCATCAAATTGAGCTTCTCATAAAAAGATAAATTGTTCCTTGAATCCAGTGATCGACTGTTGCTAACATTGACCGAGTCATGATGCAAATTCTTGAAATTTGCAGAACAACAACTATAATTTGCAGAAAGAATATTGTTTCTACAATGGTCAAACTTCAAAGAAGACTGAAAATAAGATTCACCTTGCCAACTGTCCACATGGCGAATTTTTGCCGAATGAGCCGTGTACTTGTGCCGAATCCCGACCAAGTTTTCTCGCCATACCAATCTGCCATTCTGAAACCAGCAATGACCCTTGCTGAACTGTGTGCCTTTTTTGCTTGCATGCCTTTCCATATCATGGACTCTTGCACTGCGTTGCACCGACACTTCGTTCTCTGCACCGATCGACACCAAAGGTACCTTGTGCAACATATTGTCATCTTCTTTCAAAGACGAACTGTTATCAGACTGAAACATATCATCATTTATATCAGCAATATCATGAAAAGGAAAATGTACAAAATCTTGTTGTTTAACCATCAACAAAGTCAGATTTTCACTTGCATTAACTAGCCTTTTCAATTTCCCTACATGGACTAAAGAAGATTCTAGCTTCTTCTTATGTGCTCTCACAATGGACTCTTTTCCATCCTTGAAAAAGTGATACTTATTCTCATGGCTATGGAAGATTTCCTTTCTGTCATATAAATATGGAATACCCAACACAACACCTATAATTTCAAGCAGTACTACATCCTGTTGTTGTGTAACCAGCTTCAAAAATAGAAGAAAAGAGATATCAATGCCTTAGAAATAAGCCACTTCAAGGGGGAAACCTCCAATACATTACATAAATGAAAAATTCTTGGATGATACAATTTACAAAACCTCCTTTCTATATAGGAGTCCATGGGGCCACAATGTAATCCTAGTGGGCCACAATGTAATCCTAGCCGACCTAACAATAATAATTTAAGGGCACAATAATAACAATATGGGGGTTACAGGGGTACAACAATAACAATAAGGGGGTTATACTAACAATAATAAGGGACTATACTAGTAATATAGGGACCTAACATGCCCCTCCCCTTCAAAATGTGTTTTCCTCAATGCTTGAGTAGCTTT
The DNA here is from genome assembly GCA_034641835.2 of Pinus albicaulis. Taxonomy (NCBI): domain Eukaryota; kingdom Viridiplantae; phylum Streptophyta; class Pinopsida; order Pinales; family Pinaceae; genus Pinus; species Pinus albicaulis. Next base: position 114,405,351 of record CM076571.1, on the reverse strand, counting down.
GGGTGCTTCTGTATAAAATTCTCATCCTCCCATGTAGAATCTTCGGTGGGTAAGTTCTTCCACTTGATGAGATACTCTGAAATTGATCGATTTCGTAGCTGTCGAGTTATTGTTTCCATGACCGATTTAGGTTCCAATATTATTTTTCTTTCCTCATCAAGTTCTATAAATATTGTTTGAACTGAAATATTTTCACCTATAATCCTTCTTTAAGCATGAAACATGGAAAATTGGATGCACTCATGAAGAAGCATGAAGCTGCAATTTCTATGCCATAGTACCAATCGTTTGCAACACCTTGTAAGGACCATAGTACTTTGGTGATAACTTATAATCCTTATTAGCTTGCTTGAGGGACATTTGTTTGTATGGTTGTAGCCGTAAAAATACCTAGTATCCTACATCAAAACCTATCTCACTGCAATTTTGATCTGCCTTTTGTTTCATTCGATTTTGTGCCAAATTCAGGTTGTCCTTTAAGAGTTGGAGAAGTTATTGTTGATGCTCGATGTGATCTTCAATTTCTTGAACCTTCGAATTTTCACTTAAATATGATGTGATGGATGGTGGATGATATCTATAAAGTGCCATAAATTGCTAAAGCTTTCTTTGCAGTATGGAAGGAAGTGTTATGCCACCATTCATCGAGAGGTAACCACTTGACCCATTGTGTTTGTTTACCAGATACAAAAAAACGAATATATCATTCCGAACATTTATTTACTATCTCAGTTTGACCATCGGATTGAGGACAATAAGATGAGCTATGAGCTAATTGAGTACCCAAGCAAGAAATAACTTCGTCCAAAAATTTCCGGTAAAAATGGGATCTCTGTCAATCACAATAACCCTTGGGTTTCCATATAGCTTTTGAATTGCGTCCATAAATGTAGTAGCAACTGTACTCACTTTAAATGGATGAGATAATGCCCAAAAGTGTGCATACTTGGTAAGTCTATCAACTACCACCGTGATGACACTCTTTCCTTCGAACTTAGGTAAACTTGTGATAAAATCCATTGAAATATCCTCCCAACGTTGACTTGGAATGGATAAAGGTTGTAGAAGTCCGGGGTCTTAATTGTCTCCAGCATTAACAACTTGGAAAACCAAACATTAGCCACAAGGTTTTGAATATCAGATTTAAGGCCATCCCAAAGAAATTCTTTCTTCACCCTATAGTAAGTTTTTAAAAATTCTGAGTGTCCTCCTAAAGGAGAAGTGTGAAATTCCAGAGGAATCTTTTGTTTTAGTTGGGAATTCTTACAAAGATATAAGCGATCTTTGTACCATAAGGAATCATTTTTCCAACTAAATGTATTAGATGTACTAGGATCTTGCTGCAACTTTTGAATGAGTGCCCATACATCTTTTGTCCTTCTTCCATTCATCCCTTGCCTTGGTTATCCAATCTGGTTGGATAAAAGAAATGGCACAAAGAAATGCTTCCACCTCTTCATTCTTTCTTGAGAGTGCATATGCAACAACATTTAGCTTCCCTTTTTGTATATGATTTCAAAGGCATAACCCAACATCTTTGTGACCCATTTTGGCTGCTCTTCTGAAGATATTCGTTGTTCCAAAAAGTGTTTAAGACTATCATGATCAGTTTTTACCTTGAATTGTCTTCCCATTAGGTAAGGTTGTCATTTCTTTAGTGCATGTAGTATTGCTAAGATTTCTTTCTCATAAATAGCTTTCTGTAAATACTTTCCTTTGATTGGGTGACTTTCAAAAGAAATTCGTCTTCCTTCTTGCATTAAAACAACACCAATTCCATTTCTTGAGCCATCACATTCCACAATAAAGTTTTTTGTGAAGTCTGGCGTAGCTAAGACCGATGCTAGGCAAGTTGCCTCTTTAAGATGTTCAAAGGCCTTAGTTGCTTCGGGAGTCCATGAAAATGCATCTTTCTTCAATAATTTTATTAGAGGTGTTGCGATTCTCCCATAATTCTTAACAAACTTGCGATAATACCCTGTTAACCCGATAAATCCTTACAATTGCTTTATGGTTGTGTGGACTTTCCATTCCTTAATGGATTTAATTTTGTTAGGGTCTACCTTAACACCCTCGTGAGATACAATATGACCCAGATATTCCACCTCTTGTACTCCAAAGAAACATTTGGATGTTTTTGCATATAATTTTTTCTCCTGCAATAGTTTGAGCACCCTGTCAACATGTTCAACATGATCAAATGGCGGTTCTTTTCGCCAACATTAGAGTTTATGAAATCACGATTAACATTGATTTTGTTCTCATCATGAGGTTATTCTACTATATTTTCACCATTAGGAAACATTTCTTGTATCAACTTTGTCAAACCTTCGATGTCTGCTTTTAGATCATTCTTCATGTTTTCCATGTTGTCTTTCATGTCATCCATCTTATCTTCCATGCCAGCTTCCATGCCATCCATCTTAGCTTCCACGCCTTTCTTCAAAAATTCCATTTCATTTTTTGTTGCTCTTTGCGAGAGCGAAATTTGGTGCACTTGCTCTTGTAATTTTGATAGATCATGTTGCAATTCTTCATCTTCATGAGTCATAGTAGAGCCTTCTGAAAGCTTAATGGGTGTTGAATTATTTTTACGGGGCATTTTTTAGAACCCAATACTGATATCTATTCTACAATATGCCCTTGGAATCAATTCAAATTGATTTTTCAAACAAGACTTATGCAATTTGGAAAAAAATACACACCTTTTTCTTGCTTTTGAGGAGCTCGATATTGAAATTGGATTATCTTTGTGATTGCAACACTTCCATATTTTATTTTTAGTACCAACGTAGCCCTCTGAATTATCTTTTGAATGCCACAGGTCTGACCTGATTTGGATTCTCCAAGACAAAGTTGCGTCCAATCTCCCACAATGACCTAATTATGGACTGGTTCAGTAGAGCGAACTTGTATGACTTGCCACGTGTCACTGTTTCATGCTTCGTCTCTGAAATTGATAGCCAGGAAACTATAGTCCGTGTACTTGTGACCGATTTTTATGGTACTCCAATCCAATTCCCATAGAGAGAGTTATTGAACTTCTACCCCGATCACCTCTTTGAGATGAAATTCAGGAGCTTGACAAAGCACTACCTTCCATAGAACATATCTCCAAAAATTTTGCGAACCAAGCTCTAAAATTTTTTGATAAATTTATTCAGGATTGCAACTTCGTACCATAAGAATATAAGATTCTGAACCTTCGTAGAAAAAAAGTTATAGTGAAAATTCCATGATGACCTGTTTAGGATCATGAAAAAATACCTAACTTCCACAGATCATATCTCTGAAAATATTGTGAAAAAAGCTCTGAATTTTTTAGACAGGCTTCCTCAGAATTTCGGCTTCGCACCCTAAAAATTTCAGCTTCTGAAACTACGTAGAAAAAAATTTATACCGAAAATGCCACGATGACCTGTTTGGAGAAGGGAAACCCTAGAATACAAAGCTGTGATACCAAGTGTTGTGTAACCAGCTTCAAAAATAGAAGAAAAGAGATATCAACACCTTAGAAATAAGCCACTTCGATGGGGAAACCTCCAATACATTACATAAATGAACAATTCTTGGATGATACAATTTACAAAACCTCCTTTCTATATATAGGAGTCCATGGGGCCATAATGTAATCCTAGTGGGCCACAATGTAATCCTAGCCGACCTAACAATAATAATTTAAGGGCACAATGATAGCAAAATGGGGGTTACAAGGGTAAAATAATAACAATAAGGGGGTTACACTAACAACAATAAGGGACTATACTAGTCATATAGGGACCTAACACCAGTTCAACCCAATCAACATACTAAGCTGTTATGGCGAAGCGCAAGATGCACTTTCTTGAGACTTGTGATTTTGCATCCTTGCATATCCACCCAAGTGGATAAGGCTTTGGATGTGGCATTGTCTCAAGTTTCAGCTATTTGACCAAGTCTTCTGAGATAAGATTAGCTTGAGACCCACTATCAAAAAGTGTGTCTATCTTTGTGTGGTTGGAGATTATCGTAACATGAAATAGCTCTATCCTCCTCTTTTCATTTTGAGTTTCTTTCTGACAGTTTAATGTGTTAGAAATGAGATTTTTTCTTGTACATCCTCTTTTCCCTTTATGTTCTTTAATACCATGGAAATAATTCTAGTCTCATCACATGATTCATACCCTAAGTCCTGTTCAACAGTTGCAACAGTTTTTACCTTTTCTTTGGTTTTGTCTTTGTTTTTATATTTCTCTGGTTTTAGCTTAGGATGAAGCTTCCAACGGTGATCTTCATCATGGCTTGTTTTTGAATAGTTGTTGCAAAATAATTTTCCTTTTTCCTTTCTAGAGTTTTGCAATCCTTTTTCTTCCCTTGCCTTTAAAATCACTACCCTCATTCACATCAAAAGAGTTTTTCCCTCTAGCCTCTAAATGCGTAGCTTGTACACAAACTTCACCTAGACTAGTAGGATTAAACATAAGGATAGTATGTATAAGCTAATTATGCAATCCACCTATATATTTCAGCAAAGTATCTTGACTTTGTAAGTCTACCCCTAATAAGAGTGCTCTTCTCCTAATTTCTTGGGTATAGTCTTGTACATTTTGTCCCTTAAGTTGTCTAAAGTTTTTCCAATTCATTATAGCCTTTTGAAGATGAGAAAGAGGATAAAATTGCTTCTTAATTGTGGAAATAAATTCAATCCATGATAAAGTTAGGTTACCATGTTTTCAAATTTCCTCTTTGGTCTTGGCTTCCCACCATACCAAAGATGCTCCATCCATCCTTAGCAACGTTAGTTTTATTTTAGTTTCGTCATCATGCAGATTTTGAATCCTTAAATAGACTTCCAATTGTCTGATCCAATTATCTAATTTCTATGCATTGACTTCACCATTAAACATGGGAAATTAAAATTTGACATCAAGTTTTAAAAAATGATTTTTACTAGTGGTTTTCGACTTATGTGACTGATTTACCGAAGTCGAGGAAGAGGATGGCGATGGAGATGGTGGATTGCCATTTCCTCCATTACCTTTATTTGACTTATCATTACCCTTCTTTCCTCCTGAGTAACCCTCTCCTTCTTTTTGGTTTTTAGACCCTTCTCTAGAAATCCTATCATTTCTTTCTTCATAGAGGATCCTTACCATTTTAGTCATATCCAAGAAAGCTTTCCAAAATATCCTTTCTTCTTCCTTGGGATCCATCTCTTCAGGAGGTTCTCCTTCTCTTGAAGACATGCTTGTAGCTACTTCTAGGGCACTTGGAGGTGGTTCTATGACCATTCTTGGTTGTGGATTATTTTGTGCACTAACCAAGTTTCCTTCACCTCTCTTGAGTTTTAACCTAGTCAGCATCAAAAATTGCAAACAAATGACTTAATCTTTGTACAAAACAAAAGTTGAGTAAAAAATCTAGCTTCTATGGCTCTAAACGTGAGCTATGATACCAACTGATCTAGAAATATAAATTCTTAGATCTGTTCCAGAGATTTATTGTAGGGGCATTTAATGGATATGTCACCTTTGATAAAAGGATGAGATCCAGAGACTACCTGGCCCTTTACAGACTCTATCTTTAGAACTTGTAGAAGTTAACACTCATGATCTGAAAATGAAACTACTTGTATTTTTTGTTAAAGGTATTCATTTTCATAAAATTTTATCTGCAAACTGTTATTCATGTCTTGCAATTGAAATAAAGTGTTTTTTGGTAAATTTATGAGTCTTATGTGTGAAGGAGTGTTATTTATTTTTAATTTTTAACATATTAAATATGAAAAAAATAGCAAGATTAAATCACATAATATAACACAGCATCTGATGAGACAGTTCACCCCTCTTGGGCTACATATGCCGGGTCGAAGGCCCCCAAATGGGCATGTCCTTGCTCTTATTAGATGCTCAAATTGGTTATACATTGATAATAAAGCCTAAATAGGAAAAATAAGTTGTGGAAATGAGTTCAGAACACAGAAAATAGTAAATATTGGCTTTTGTTTCACCTCCAATGGTTAACCATAGCCCAATACAGCTCCAACACTCCATAGGCCCTCATGGCTCTTCAAGATTCTCTACTGAAAAATTACCTGAAGATCAGCTCTGTTGACTCTGCAACCTATTCCATTGGCTCTAGAATGCTCAAAATACCCGAAAGCAAAAATAAAAATTGTCAAAAAAGGTTTTGTCTAGTGAAATTTATGTCCAAATGAAGTTTTGTCCAGGTTGGCCTAAAGAAACTTCGCCAAAACTGGAAAGACTGCAGATAAATCCACTAAAAATATCATTCGCCATCGGAATTGGGGGCTTCGCTCCAGTTTTGACAGTCAATTAATATGGCATTAAATATTTATGGGTCGGTGGTCACATGGACCGTCCGAACCCATTGGACTAACTATTTGACCCAACGGTTTCATAATCGTGGTATTAACGTTATAAAAACTTCTGTCGAAACACATGTGAACATTTGAAACTTAACAATAACCATTGTCATCAGGGCATATGGGCCATGGTCCTAGCCAGAGGTCCCGTTTATAGGGGGTTGGCCCCCTTTTCGCCCCTACCATACATTCTCTAACCTTTATATATAAGTGGTGGCCCATAGTGGTTAAGAACCACCACGAGCCCGGGCGGTAAGGCCTTGGGGCTACCACCCACTCGACCACCGGTCGAATCCTTCCAACTCCAAAAATTTTTACCACTATAAAATATATATGGCTTGGGGCCACGTGGCGGCCTCCGGGCAGGCCATGTGGCACCCTTTAATTAGCCACAAAAAATCAAGAGTCAACCCATTGTGCAATCTAGGTTTGACACTTGTTGAACGATGATTGGCCAATAGAGTATATTTTGAGGAATATTCCAAGGAATATTCCTGAAATATTCTTTTTTTATATTTTTTTAATCAAATTCAACCCAAGTCAAACTAGACTTTTGCATGAAATTGTGAATTGTCAAACTTGAATAACTTTCACATACAGTGTCATATTTGAGTGTCGTTAATGGCTACAGGATCGTATCGATGAGGCCTATCCTATCATTCTGTTTTCAACCAATTCCGAGCAGTTCCAATTTTGAGCATTTTCTTCACTTAGGACATGATCACCTGATCAGTTTTTAATGAGAAAGCCCCCAGGTTCTCAAAAGAAGCTCAAGCTGATTTTTCCTCCATTAGAAAATATTTTGGAGAATAATTGTTTACATATGTCAGATTTTTTGGGAGTCTCGCTCAACCGAATGTTTTACCATTATATGTTCTTGATAATCTTCTCGCAAGAGAAGTAGCTTATCAAACTATTGGCAACGGATTAACCAAGTTTCTTAAGGAAGCTAAAAAAACATCATGGCCCTCCTTTACAATTAATTGTGGTGTTTACAAATTGGAAAATTATAAGCATGCAAGTTTAGAGGTCAGCCAAATTGAATGTTTGAAATTGTTCACAATTTCAAACAGACAATACAAGTCGAATAAAGTTTCCAACGATTTTACTAAAAAAGTTAAAATATGACCTTTTTTACATGAAGATGATAAATTCGATAACTTATTTGATTTATTTGATAATTAATCTATAGTTCAGAAGTTAGCAGCCCTACGCCTCCATCCACAACAATTGTCAAATTTAAAACTATACAAGAACAAGAGATTAGAAGTAATTTCATTGAAAATGTTGGAAGGCTCCCAACCCTTAACACATAAGGAAAAGGAAAAATAACCGCACCTAAGGATATTGACGTCCTTCGTAAAACTGAATAAGATAAATATGTTGAAGTTCAAACCATGGAATTAGACTTCCCAAGTAATTTGAATGATGTCTAGAAGGAGTTTAACCAAAAACTCTAGGGAGACCAAGACGTGATGATTATTGGTCATCAATAGATTGTGAAAATTCCTCCTAGTAAAAGTTATGACATGTTCACTACTACGCCCTATGACAAATTAGTTAGCACAGAGCAAGTGGAATTCATCCCGACCTTCTCGACTACAAAATTGTACTCAATATTGAGGAAATCCCTTCTCTGGATATATTCTATAGTCCTAAACATAAAACAATTATGGGAAGACAAAGAAAAAGAAGAACAACAAAGCAATCTCAACTCCTTGTCCTAGGAGATATTTCAATGGAAGTTCTCTGGAAATATTCACAAGAAGATCCTTCACGTGATATAACTCTTTTAAAAATTAGGCTTTTGTGATCCATCGTAAATATTCAGAATTTTCTTCAGTAATAATCACATGTGAAAGAATGGATTGATTCCTGCCACTATGTTAACAGAAATATAGTGGCACCATTGAGAATAGTTAATTTTACAGTGAGATCAAGAGTAAATGATTGTTTGTGAAATAAGCTCCAAAATATTCCTCACTGACCTCCCAAAATGAAGAATGCTTCCTCCTATGAAAAAAATCTCTGGAAGTGGTGTTGTCAACCCTCCACTGTAACACGGTGGTTAAGATAGGATATGATCCGAGCGCGGGCCTCTGAGGAACGATGACTGGATTGAAACCCTGCAGAACCCTGATCTCGGTTCTGCAAGCCAACCTGCAACACTAACCAATACAAGACAGATCTGCAACGACGCTCTCACCTGATTTGCCTCATGAACAATTCCGGGGGGGGGGGTTCGACCCCCCCTTCTTTCATGCCTTTCATTTTCGGCAGCATCCCTCTCGAAACCTCCAACTTCCCTTCCAGCTCCAGATCTGAGGGAAACAGCCATGAATCGGAGCCAAAAGGAACTGCGTCAGCGGGGCACAATCCAAATCTACACAGCAAGCAAGAATCGTCCCCATGCAAGCCCATCTCAAAGGAAATACCAAGACTAATCATTGAAGATCCATGGATAGACGAATATAGAGACCACATGAGTAAGCACGACCTGATCTGCAGATTCATGGGGGTCCGATTGAACGAAAAGGCTCTATGCTGGTGGATAAACCAGAAATGGAAACCCAAAGGGGACTTCGATATTCAGCTGGGATCGAGGAGCTTTTTTCTTCACCATCATCTTTGCCCATAGGGACGACTGAGATCGTATCTTCGAAGGAGGACCGTATTTCTACAACTCTGCCGGACTATACATCTCGTACTGGAGGCCAAACTTCACTCCAGAACAGGAAGATTTCAAAAAAGTTCCAGTGTGGATTCGCCTTCACTCTCTGCTTGTGGATTACTGGAACAAGTGAATCTTGGACGCCATAGGCAACCAGCTGGGAGTCTTCATCAAAGCCTCTGATCTAACATCACAAGGTAAGTACACTGCTTATGCTAGAATATGTGTTTACATGGATATTTCAGGACCCCTCCCAGGCCATATGGAGCTGATCCACAGAGGAGTGCACTGGAAGCAAACCATTGATTATGAAAATATCCCTTTCAGATGCTGAACATGCCGCCAGCACATAAATCTCATTCATGGATGCCCTTTCAATCAACCACAGCCTAAGGCACAACAGAAACAAGGGGATACTCCAACACCTGGCTTCACCCCCGCTTCAAGAAAGAATAAAGGGAAGAAAAGAAAAAAGGCTCCAAAACCCCCCACCAACACTACCCCCACTAATAAGGCCTCCACCCAGCAAAATATCTTTGAAATTTTGGGCAATCTTGACTCATCGGTGCACCCATCAATCCCTCAAGCCCCCACTAATCATGATTTAACAGGTCCAAGTCAACCCACGCCTACCACCAAAGCTCCAAGCCCAACCTCTGACCCAATCCATGCCCAGGCACCGCAACACCAACATGACTCCTCTCTCATCCAGAATAACCCCAGCCACACCTCAACGAAAACCCAACAACGCATAGAAATGCAACCAAATCAGACCTCCACAACCCCCTCAAACAATCCTTTGGAGGAGATCCTTGGTGATCTAGATCTTCAAAGGGTCAACGAGCAATGGTCCAAATTGGGAGTTGATGCCATTCCTCAAGAACATCTGGAGAAGATAGAAATGGCCTACTTGCAGCTAGAATACATCAACCAGAATGCAGCCAAAAGGCAATGGGGAAATAGCAATCAAACAGGTATACAAGCCAACATGGATCTGGATCAATACAAACCACAAGGACCAGGCAGAAAAAGAGGGCGCAAATCCACAAGATAGCAAATACAAGAGCTGGGCAGACGCCTAATCAATGAGGGAAAAATCAGGGCATTGGTCCTTTCTGCTCCAAAGACAGCTCAATGAAAATCATAACTTGGAACATCAGGGGGCTCAACGACACCTCCAAAAGAAGGATCCTAAAAAACCACCTATTCTCGCAGCACCCAGACATCGTCCTCCTACAAGAATCCAAATTCTCTTCCAAGAGCAGAGAAACTCTCAAAAACTTGTTTCCAATAGTCATAAATGCATAAGCATAGATGCAATCGGGCAAGCAGGAGGGTTGATCACGTTCTGGAACAAAAGCAAATTCATAGTACAGAATGCTCTGTCCACCAAGCACTCATTATCGGTGATTTTCAACATGCCAGAATCAGGGCAATCGATCTGTGTTACCAACGTATATGGACCCCAACAACTTCAGGAAAAGCTGGAGATGCTGCTAGACCTGGACGAAGTCAGACAGCACCATGGAGCAAATCACTGGATTTTAGGAGGAGACTATAATATGATTACCAATATAGCAGAGAAAAAGGGAGGCCTACGAAGACTGGATAAGGACTCCGAAGCATTCAACACTTTTAATTCTGAATCCAAACTCATTGACATCCCCACCGTCAATGGTCTGCATACCTGGAGCAATAAGAAAGGAGGAAACCGCAGATAGCATCAAGGCTTGATAGATTCCTCATGTCGAAATCCATTCTGTTGCACAATATAGACATGGAGGCCAGCATTCTGCCCATTGGAGGATCTTATCACTGGCCAGTGCAGATCCACTTCACTAATTTGGATAAACCCCACAACAGACCTTTCAAATTCGAAGCCTTCTGGATAGAGCACCCATCATTCATGAAGAATATACAAAACTGGTGGACTCAAGCCACCATAAGGAGCGACAACATCATGTACATATTCCAGCAGAAGCTCAAAACCATAAAGACTAACCTCAAACAATGGAACAAAAATACCTTTGGCGACATATTTCAAGCCAAAAGAGAACTTGAAGAAAAAATGGCGAACCTCCAGCAAACATTGATCACAGAAGGGCCCAATGAGGAGCGGAACACTCAAGAATCGAATCTGCAAAGGAAATTTGAAGAAAGATTAAAAAATGAAGAGCTACTATGGAGACAGAAATCGAGAGTGCAATGGTTAAAACAAGGCTAGCGCAACACCAGCTTCTTTCACAAGTCAACCATCCAGCATAGAGCTTTTAATCGCATCCTCTCCCTCAAGAATGCTGATGGCAATCAAGTCTTTTCAAGGGATCACATCGGATCTGAGCTCAACACCTATTTCACCTCTCTTCTCAGCGAACCCCTTCAGGATTGATCCCAAGCCATAAAGGAAATAATGGAGGCCTTACCCTGCTTAGTTACAGAGGATCAAAACGCCCTGCTTCTAAGAGAGTTCACTGAGCAGGAGATTGAAGAAACAGCCTTCACCATGGCCACGAACAAGGCCCCCGAACCTGACGGATTTACAATAGAATTCTTTAAGGCATGCTGGCCCATTATTAAAGCTGACCTTCTCATTCTTATAAGAAACTTTCATAGAACCAAGAAAGTCCTACCTGCCATCAATGCCACTTTCCTTACCTTAATTCCCAAATCGAACCAGACTGACTCCCCTGACAAATTTCGCCCCATAGCCCTTTGCAATGTCCTTTATAAAATCCTTTCCAAATTGACGGCTGGCAGACTTAAATCCATCCTCCCCTCAATCATTTCTCAAGAGAAAATTGGCTATGTCGAAGGCAGGCAGATCACTGACAACATAATCCTCACCTAGGAAGTATTGCACTCTCTCAAAACAAACAGAACTCCAGGCATGTTAATCCAGCTTGACCTGTCCAAGGCCTTTGACATAATCAACTGGCAATACATGAGAGCAATCCTCCAAGATTTTGGATTTAGTTAGCTTTTTATAAATTGGATAATGGAACTGGTCTCAGGTGCCTTTTTTTCTATTCTGCTAAATGGAGGACCCCTACAACCCTTTAGTCCATCCAGGGGTATAAGACCAGGAGACCCCCTATCTCCTTTTCTCTTCATCATAATGGCAGAAGGGCTGGGTAGATCTTTAACCAAGGCAAAGCAGTAGAACCAACTCAAAGGCATCAAACCGGTACACCAAGGACCCACTATAACGCATCAGCAATTTGTTGACGATACCATGCTCATGGGCGTCCCCATAGTGCAGGAAGCTCGAACCATTAGCAAGGTGTTAAAAAACTTCTCGGAAGCCTCAGGTATGGAAATTAATCTAACCAAATCCAAACTTTTTTTCTTCAACACATCCATTCTTGTGTAGAGAAATCTCAGCAGAATTCTGAATATTCAAAAGAACTCCCTTCCAACCAAATACCCTGGTATACCGCTTTTGGAACATGCCTATAGATCGAGCAGCTGGGAAGCCCTCCTCAACAAAATGAGAGCCAGGCTAAGCAGTTGGACCCACCGGGCATTAAACATGGCCAACAGACTGATATTGATAAAGTATGTCCTTCAAACCATGCCAACCTACATGTTCTCAGCACTTGCAGCCCCTAAGGCAGCTTATAAGACCATCTGAAACATTCAGCGCTCCTTTCTCTGGAATGGACCCTCTAAGAAATCCAAATGGGCCCTCCTCAAATGGATAGACATTTTCAAACCCAAAATGGAGGGAGGTTTGGGCCTCAGAGACCCTGAGATATTAAGCAAGGTCGTATCAGCAAAAATTTGGTGGAGATGGGTTGAAAATCCTAACTCCCTCTCGGGTGCCCTGTGGAAAGTGAAGTATACAACCAAAATTAGGGACAAATACCTCATCCGGATTATAGGCACCACTCAAGGATCCCCCATCTGGAACAAAACCTGGGAAAATAGACATATTGTTCAGCAGCATAGCTTCTGGGAAGTGCACCAAGGCAACACAGCCCTATTCTGGGAAGATGCCTGGCAGCAGCTTCCACCCCTGGAACACCCAGACTGGAACACTCTTAAAAGAGCCATGCAGGAGGAAGGCAAGATTACAGTAGCAGACTACTGGCAACCGGCAAGAGAAGCAACCATATGGAAAAAATGGATATCCAGAGAAAAATGGCATACCCCAGCAGGCCCAAGGAATGTAGACCATTTTCTACAAGACTTGGACAAAAGAAGAATCCTAAGATCCAACAAAGAGGACATCCTAAGATGGGGAAGTAACCCCAAAGGCACGTTCAACCTCAAAGAAGCATATAAGCTATTGGCGGCCTCCCCGGATCAGCAACAAAACCACAAATGGAAAACCCTGTGGAACAGAGGAACATGGCCAAAAATCACACTTTTCTCCTGGCTAGTCCTGCATAACATGGCACTCACATGGGACAATCTTCAGAAACTAGGTTTCGTAGGCCCTTCTCGATGTATGCTCTGCAAAAATGGTTCGGAAATGCTCAATCACCTGCTCAATACCTGTCCCACGGCTTGCTCTCTATGGGATGACATGGCCATGGTCTTCAGACAATCAGATAGAGACAGAAACTCCATCCAACTCTCACTAAACAAGTGGAGATTTTCCATATCCTCCAATCCCCTGGTCAACAGTGCCTGGAATCTACTTACGGGCGCCATATTTTGGATCCTATGGAAAGACCGAAACACAAGAATATTCAAAAACACAGCAATGGCATAAAACATGCTGACAGGGAAATTTTGATTGCTCATCACAGAAACGGTCAACACCATGGGTATACAGAAGATACGGGGCAATGCATCTCCAAACGAGGCAAGAATTATACAGATATTGAATCTTCAAACAAGGACCAACTCTGCTGGAAGAAACCAGGCCTCAACAGGAACAACACATGACAAATGGACTCTGCCCCCTTTTAACACATACAAACTCAATTTCGACGGGGCTTCAAGACAAAACCCGGGCATGGCAGGCTATGGGGGAGCAGTAAGGGATCACACAGGAGAAATTCACCTTATCTATCCTGGCAATCTCAGAGTGAACACCAATAACGCTGCAGAACTAATCACTCTCCTCCACAGCCTCACTCTGGTTGGTCGATACAGACTCCTACCTCTGATAGTGGAGGGAGATTCAGAGATCATAATAAGGATGATCCAAAAACTCCAGATGGGCACACAGGTGCATAAGGTAACCCCAAGCTGGAGGCTATTGGCAATACTGAAAGACCTCCAGGGACAACTCTGCAACATGAAAGGGATCACCTTCCAAGACGTTCGAAGGAAAGCAAACAAGCTGGCTGATGCACTGGAAAATGAAGGGATTGAATCCAATCTGGCAGAGTACCACAGCCTTTGGCATGATCAGGAGGAGGGAGAACTCAAATCCAACTGCCACAAAATCCAACAATCGGATCTGCAAGCACAGGCCTAGGCCACAAGGCACCCAATGGTCTTCGTTACAAGAAATATATGGCAAACTCAATCAATGCCCGATCGAATATGAGCAAGTCACGCCCAAGGGAGAACATAGCCACCAGGCTCAGGAAAAATCAAGCAACATCCCATCACACCGGCCTCTGAAAACTCAAAACCACATTGAAGAATGCTCGCTCATAATCTTCAGACAGCAGAACTCCATGTTGACCAGACTTTCTGGGTGCGCCAGAGCGTATCGAGCTCCAAAGACAGTGCTATTGGCCAACGACGTCCATCTTCAGCGAAATGTATCCATTGGAAGCAATGCGAAGGCATGATACAAAACCATCTCCGAGAGGTGACATTGACTCCCAGGAATCTCTGTATTTTTATACAACAAAACTAATATAATCTGCTTAACTTTACAAAAAAAAAATTCACATGTGAAAGAACACTGCCGACGTGTTTCGAGCCAACCAGTGTCGTTCCACATCAGGACTAGGTGAGAGATTGGATCTAGGCATTGAGTTTAAATAGATGTCGAGATGACTAAACTAGCCGTTAGAATAATGACTAGTTTGACTCCGAAGGGAAAATTAAGATTAATACTATTTATTTTTATTTTTTTAATTCATTTATTATTTATTATTGTTATTTAAATATTAAACCTTTTTTAATGTTTTTATATCAAATCCTTATTTATTTATTTATTTATTCATTCTTATTTTTATTTTTATTTTTTATTAATTAATTAATTAATTAATTAATTATTGCTATTATTATTATTATTTTATTATTTATTATTTAACTATAAATAAAAATATTAATAATAAATAAATGAAGGAAAAGGCAGAGACTAAAACAACTTAAGAATATAGGGTAGGGATCCAACACCTGCTAATATTCCAACTGTCATCTCTATTGATATTAACAGGTCTTTTTTCAATTTCTAAGGCCTCCCTAAACTTATGGTGATGAAAGTCGCAAAAAGACCTATTAATCTTAATAGAGATGACGATTGGAATATTAGCAAGTATTGGATCCATGCCCCATATTCTTAAGTTCTTTTAGTCTCCACCTTTTCCTTCCTTCAATTATTTATTATTAATACTTTTGTTTAGAAAATAAATAAATAATAATAAATAAATAAAAAATAATAATAATAGTAATAATTAATTAATTAATAAAAAATAAAAAATAAAAATAAAAATGAATGAATAAATTAATTAATAAGGATTTGATATACAATCATTAAAAAGGTTTTAATATTTAAATATGAATAATAAATAAAAATGAATAAACAAATAAACAAATAAATAGTATTAATCTTAATTTTCCCTTCAGAGTCAAACTAGTCGTTATTGTAACGGCTAGTTTAGTCATCTCTACATCTATTTAAACTCAATGCCTTGATCTAATCTCTCACCTAGTCCTGATGATGAATCACACTGGTTGGTTTAAAATGCGTCAGCAATGTTCTTGCATATGTGATTATTACCAAATAAAATTCTGAATGATCTAACTTGTTTAACCCAGTTCGCGGGAGCTTATGCATTTGCAACTATAGATAAATATTATGAGGTTTAAAAATTGATGAAAGAAATGGATGAAAGAATCATCCAATTAGAAAATGAGCTATAGTATGAGAGGTAAATTGTCAACCAACCTATAGGTATAGGTAACAGATCTCGAAGGGAGCATTGATCAACTGATGATTCAGCACCAAATTAAAATTAGTTCAAAGGAAATTCAAATTCATCAATTGCAGTTTACTATAGAGCAATTAAAAGATAATCCAAAGATAGATGAATTTAGAAAAGAAGCATTGGAACTAAATACCCTACTAGCACATCATCAAGTTACTTTTTGTCAAGAGTTATGAAACATTATTGAATTATGTGAGTAAAGTGATTCAATGATCAATTGAATATTAGACCAGATGATCAGTTTCAATGATATTGATGATAAATCTTCACAGTATGTTACGTGGAAAGATATTGCTGATGGCCGAAAGGCCAACCTGCCCAGGATTGAGGAATCTAAAATGAAAATATTGTTTACTAACTGGGACATATGGTTTAAACATGTTGAAAGAGCCATTTATAAAGAAAAATATGTGGCTAATAACGTTGTGGAAATTTTCAATTAAAATCTCATCATTGTCATTCTTATTGATAGATGCCCTCCTGGTTCACTTCCTATTATGAAAGATTTTCTAAGGCAATGGTAAGAAGTTTCAAAGGTCAAAGGGGAAAACATCAGAAAGTTGAAAAAACGGGATTGGGATAAGTATTGGAGATACTTGGTAAAGCCACATAGCCAATGGCATATGATGCATTGCCTTACATGTACTTCCTCCTACATGTTATCTCCATTTTTAGATGTGGTTTTCACTGGGTAGCTGCACATTAGTCTAGTCCAACCTCTTGAGGTTAAGCCTATGCTTAACGTCCTTTAGCTGAAGGAATGAATGGTTGATGAGACATCAGGAAAACCATCATGCAAGTCACCCCTTTAAATTATGTTTCTATTTGATTTTCAGTTAGCTTAAGGAGAGTTTCTTAAACCTCCTCAGATTTTCTTATAATTACTATTTTTTAGAATTTCTATTTTATTATATAAACCCCTTCATGTCTTTTAAGAAGGGATCCTAAAATTTTGAAAGGAAGACTTTACAGAAGTCACATTTTTCTACTCTTATTTTTTTCTTAAAAGAAAGGGTTGAACCAATTATTGTTTCTCAAATGAGGAGAGTTAGTTTATACATGGTACTTTTATCCTATATGTTATATTTTTGTTCCAAATGAGAGATGGTTATTTTTCATATGATGTTTTGTTTTATGTATCTATTTGAAAACAATCATGCATTATATCACTTTTGAGCATGTTAGATTATTATATTTTGGTACATATTTAATATAGGTATTGAAAAATTTCAATATAGCCTTATCCAATTGATTTAATTAAGTATTTAATTAAATCAATTATTTCAAGTCGTTTTCATATCTTTAAGTGTTTGTATAATATTTATTTGCATTCACCGGAAGATCATATTTATAAATCACACGTAGAATATAATTCATCCTGGGATACATATATATAGATATATTATTTACTTCAAGCTTGCTATAACTCCCATCTACCAAGTTACAAACAATTATAATCCCATCCATTCACCCAATTGTATTTCACTGAGAAACTGGTCCCATAAATCCAATCGGACCCACCATACCAAACGAAAAAGGGATGGTTTTCAAGTCCTTGACCAGGTTGTTTTCCTTGATGTTGTTGCATCGATTTTCGAGGCCTCGACACATTGAAAGTGGGTCATTCTCTTACCTCAGTGCCAATATAGCTAATCATGTGGATTGTAGCACAATGCCTAGCGTTGACCTCATATCCCCCTTGCTGCTAGTTTTCCCACACAGCTTCTGAGCCAAAATCCTAACTCTAAATACTCTATCAGCTGGTCAATCCCTCCGTAGTCGGGTTTATATAATCCTCTCTTTTTCCTACTATTAGCTGATATAGTTGATCCAATAATTCTATGTCTTCCCTATCATATTTCAATTATGTGAACCTTCGTCCTTAATAGGGGACTAGGGTTGGATTACTCTAACCCCTTCTACCTCGGATTTGATAATTTCCTTATTAAGATAAATCGTTCCATAGTTATTAAAAGCCCAATATATCCCAATCAACATTGGATATGGGTTGTTGTCCCCCATTATGTCTATCACTTCAAAATCTACATAGTTTTTTACTCATGCAATATCAACTTCTACATCCTTCAGTCTTCTAACCAGAAGGATGCAATATTGATTTACCATACGCAGCTAGATTCATCAAAACTATAGCTTTGGCCTTCACAGGTCCTCCCAAGTATTTCTCGGAAAAAGTTTGAAATTTGAGCCAAAATAAAGCATTTTGTAATTAATTTTTAATCCCACAACTTGAGTGTCAATCTAGAATTCCCTTCTTGTTCTCCTTTTGTTCCTTCATACTGACGTGGAGTGCCTCTCTAGTAGGTTAGCAGAGATGATCCCTTCATGAGTTGCTCCTTCCTTAATAACATATTTCAGACTCTCTTGCAATAGCCCAAGAATCTGATCATAATTCATAATTTGTGTCAACATTTTGAACCATTCATCTATGGGTTGAGCATTGGATCATGGAGGGTCCAAATTCATATCTTTTAAGGATCCTGGTTGTTCTCCCTACGGCCCCATGCTCGGTGTTAACTTGGTAAATGTTTCTACTGCTTCCTTGTAGTATCACTTCTCTCGTTCAAGATCATATGAGTGCTTTGGTGAAGTTGGTCTTCAAATCCTATGTTGGTTTGCATCTCCTACATCAAATCCAATATTTTTCCCTCCATGAGTGACTATGTTGATATTTGAGAGGGGGGTTATCACTGGAAATCTTGGCTCCGCATTAATTAAATTTTCTCCCCTCTGTCAGTTTTTCTATTCCCATATTACAATCAACTCTCAAAAATCCTTTGTTGCATGTGTGTTGAACCTACATTGAGACCACCATTATCACCTAGATAGTGGGAAATCTCGTGCAACATGTCCCTCATCATCACAATTGTAACAACACACTAGGCCTCTACCTCTTGTCATGTCCCCCATTATTCATCCTTCCCCTCGTACCAAAGGAGTTTGATTGATTCAATATTCCTTTTGGTCCAATTGATCAACTACTGCATTGAGCACACTATATTGGTCAGTATGATGAGTTGATGAAGCGGAGAATTCACAAAAGTTGTTAGGAACATCAGAATATTTATGTAGGATTTTGGAGAGACGTGGGAGATGCTCATATGCTCTGGATATCTCACACTATTGAATTTTTTAGGGATTCTAATGGTTTGGGAATGTGTGGAATTGAGTGTGCCTTGGGTATAAGCCTTTCGTTCCTATCTATGCAACCCTTGTAGCATGTGATGTTCTGGATAGCCCTCCCAGTGTGGGTGTAATATTTGGGCCCCACAACCTTGGGCACTCTGTAGAAAGATCACCCTATACAGGGTAATGAGTACACGATCGTGTAACCCATGTTGGGTGCAAATCCTTTATATTTTCTGTTAGATTCACGATTTGGTGTTTTAGACCCAATATAAACGGGTCCTAGGTCATTGATCCACCCCTGTACTCAATCTTATTATAGTGTATTAATTTTCTACTGAGTCAATGGTGTATGAGTGAGAGGCAATAATTCTTTGATAAACCAGTCCCGTTGATGATTTGGTTCTATTGGGTAGCTCAGTTTCCTATTTGTGTCCTTTAATCTCCGTGTTAACTCCCAACTGGTATCTCTTTCTCGCTGCTTGATTTCTCATATTTCAGACAACCCTTATTTGTTTTTCTAAGGAAGCTTGAACTGCTGCAAGAATACTTGTTTAGAATAATCTATTGTTTGGTTCTATTGCAACACTAACCACTTATTGAACCATCTCAAGGCTCTCTCCCTGAGAGTGGTTTGAAATTCAATTAATTTTTTAGCATTAGGTTTCTCACAGGCCCTCCATAGGGCTTCACACATACATACTAATGTTTTTCTCTATTGTCATTCCCTTTACCAGAGAACTTAGGGAATCTGGTGAACGATCCTACCATATTTTGTTGAACTTGAGAAAGAAGTATAAATCCTTGATGCCTAGGGTATAACGATCCTTGAAATCTCATAGTACTATTACTAATTCCACTGCCACTAGTACCAACTTTATATGTAGCATTCACAGTGTGAAATCAAATGACTTTGATTAATTTAGACAGAAACTGATTAAGGTTGTGTTAGAGTACCAGGTGAAGGTTTTGGAAGATTCTACTTGACCTTGGGGAAGGCACATCATTGCTCACCTTGGACACATCATTATCTATAAATAGTCTTCTTAAGGCAAAGTGCATGTCATCATCCAGGCGTTCCTAGTAGCCTATATCCCATGCCATCCGATGGTTCCATTTTCGGGAGTGGGGATGGGTCCCTATTACCCTCTTGACTCTAAGCTGCTACGAAAATTGCCGCTTCTCCACCTCGGCCCAATATTTCTCCTTCTTCTCCACCGAACTGCTAAACCCCGCTCTTTCTTGGTGTAGGTTCCTTTCTCGCATATTAATTTACCATAGAGCTCTTTTCCTCCATTTCTCAGCTATCTGCACTCTACATCACGCTCTCAGATTCCTAGCCTCCTTGAATTCATCCACGTCCATTTCGTTGACATTCTCATGATTCCCCGCTCGGTGGAATCCCTACCTTTAGGTCCTTTCCCCATTACTAGGAATTTAGGCTGCCATGTTTGAGATATGAGACACCAACAAGTTTTCTTCCACCATTATAACCTTGATCCATAGAGGGATCTCCTTCCATAGCATCCCTCAGGACTTCGACCTAAACACGACCTCATCTTTAGAAAATGACAGATGGCTCTCCAAAAGAAACTCAATAATGTATCCTTCTAATTTGGTTTTCACCCATAAGTCCACAATTTTCATTAGATATTTATCAAGTTGATGCACCCCAATCATATTTTCTTTAGTCCATGTATGACGAGATAAAATTTTTCCACCTTTCTTTCCATTTAGTTGTACTCTCTCCAACTAGTTGTAGAGCTCATATAGAAATTTGCACTGGAGAATCTTGTACTGATCGCTAGCTCAATCTGCTTATAATATATTCTCCTTTAACTTTTCCACACCTTGTCGACGAAGTTGGGCTTGTTGAGAAATGAACTAGTCTATTTGTTTATACCACTAATCTCATAACTCTTTCTTTAGGATCCTCGATACCATATTCCAACCATCTTTTTAGAATTTCATTGTTTTGGCAATGAAACCATTTGTTGGCGCAAAATAATAATAGCATTTATACCCTAGGTTCGGGCATAGGGTCCAATAAAACTCTGTTTTAGTCAAGCACAACACCGAATTTTTCACCTCACCCAAAATGGGCAAGGAGTATCACACGAGGCATGCCGTGACCTTAGTTAGATGGGGATAAAGATCCAGTATTGGGAGGAATCACATCTGTGAGGCGGGAATCAAATAACACCAAATAATACCAAGCATACACCTGATTACAACAAGTCATGAATATTCATAAGAAAAGACTACTTAGATACACACATTTAATTAATTTTTAAAGAACTGTATAATCATTCAACCAACACATAATTTTCTGAGAAACTCCTCTTTATCATTAATTGCTACAAAAACATCATTAGATATGGCTCAAGAGCCTCTCTCCCATAATACAAATCCACAAGACCAATCAATACATCATAGAAAATAACAGACACAAAACGACTCTACTAGCTTCGCAACAACATCCTAATGTTCTCTTTTTATTTTCCTTCCTACTCAACCTTATCTTTTCGCGCCCTCATGGAATGCTACTTATTTCCACCTTCTTCCTTGCTTGGTTTTTCCTATTCCTTGGCTATCATTGTTCTTTTCCCACTCGATTTTGGCTGCTTATTTCCTTCTTTCCTCTGAGAGTGCCAATCCTCCGTGAGTTCCTTCCTCTTTTCCCAACTGTCTCTCTCACAAATTTCTAATGCCTATCTCAGATACTTGTCATCGACCTTATAACTTATCCTCAAAACTACTTAAATCCTAAAAATCAAAGACCCCAATAGATCTTTACGGTTAAAATGCTTAAACATGCACAACCAAGGTCAACGATGGCCAACCATGATAAACTATGGTCACCCATGCTCGACTATGATCAGCAATAGTAAACCATGATCAATATTGGTAAACAATGATCAACTAAGGTCATCCATGGTAAACAAAGGTCAATTTGGTTAGAATGGTCTAATAAAGGAAAAAAATGGTAAGCCAAAGTCAACCATTATCCATTCTAGTTGATCACGGCCAACCATGATAAACCATGGTCTACCATTATTAACCATGGTCGACCATGGTTGACCATGCTCATTCAAGGCCAACCAAGATCAATATGATTAGAATGGTAAAACATGGTCAATCAAGGTCAATCAAGGTCGACCACGGTCAACCATGGACTACCATGATCAACTATGATCAACCACGATAGGAATCCCCTTTATTACCATGATCAATCATGGCTAGAATGCTACATTACATTACAATTTATTCAATGAAAACACTCTTTAGCATCTATCAAACATAATAACATTTTAATACTAATAATGAAACATTGTCAACCACATTAGTCAACTATTATGAACCATTTGCAACAATAGTGAAACCTCATTGAATATGTTCAACCATGGTAAACTATTATGCTCAACAATATTGATTAACCTTTATGGCCAAAATATCGTGTTTATAATATATAATTTATAATATAAAGTTTAATATTAAAATTTATAATATACATTTAATATACAATATTTATAATTTGTGTTTATTATATTATAATTTATAGATTTAATATTTAGATTTAATATTAGAAATTTCATTATTAGTATATATGACACTAATCAAAATACTTGTTACCATGATTATAGCTCTCATTTAAACGATTTTCATGTAGTTCATTAACATAAGTAATTCTCATTTTCATGTAATTTATTTAAATAGTGTTATGTGAGTTGAATTTAATAATGTGAGTTTAATATTAAAAATTTGATGGTTAAATCTCAAACATTTTTCCACACTCATAAAAATAATTATTACCATGATTATCGCTTTCATTTAAACGATTTTCATGTAATTTATTAAAATAAATAATTATGTTATTTTCATGTAACTTATTTAAATAATGTTGTGTGAATTGAATATAGTCCCATTGTACCCTCCAACTAATTTATTTACGTATATATGTCATTGCATCCCAAAATAATGGATAAATATACGTTATTAAATATATTAATATTGATAAATAGGTTATTAAATATATTAATTTTAATAAATAGATCATCTGATGGAAATGTAAGATTGGTGACGTGGAACGTTATTAAATATTAATTTTAATAAATAGTTAATCCGATGGAAATGGAAATGTAATATTGGTGAGGTGGAAGCCATATTTTATAGCTGCACATAGAATTTTATATAAAGTTGTGTTGTTTTTAAGCTATTAATTTTTCTGGACATAATCCAAAATTAAGATGAATATGAAAAACCCTCTTCGAATGAGTTTCTATTCATCAATCAATTCACGTTTTTAAGATGAATTAAAATTTGTTCGTGGAAAAATATAATTAATTGATTTTTAAATAAACAAACATTGTAGTTTTATCTGTCTTTTAAATATAGTAGAGAAATAAGATAATATGAAAGAAAGCAAGCTAATTCTTGCCTTATTGAGGTGAGATCAAATTAAAGTCAATGTCGTTGGCATCAATGGTACTCCCAATTTTAATAAATAGTTAATCCAATGGAGATGTAAGATTGGTGAGGTGGAACGTTATTAGATATATTAATTTTAATAAATAGTTATTATTAGATATATTAATTTTAATAAATAGTTAATATGATGGAAATGTAAGATGGGTGAGGTGCAAGCTATATTTTACAGGTGTATATATAATTTTCATATAATTTTATACCAGTGAACATGTAAAAAATTAAGATGAATATGACAAACCCTCTTCGAATGAATTTCAATAAATGGGTATGTTGAAGTGGTCAATCGATTCATGCTTTTAAGATGAATTAAAATTTGTTCGTTGAAAAATATAACTAAGTGATTTTTAAATAAAAAAGCGTTGTATTTTTTTTAATAATATAATAGTGAGGAAATAAAATAATATGAAAGAAAGAGAGATATTTCTTGTTTTATTGGGGTGAGATCAAGTCAATATTGTTGGCACTAGTGGTATTTTCATCCTATGGTATTGATTGGTATTGATTCAATAGTATTGTAATGAAATATTTTTAAATAAATGTGTGAGTAAAAATGAAGTATGGGTAAGAAAGAAATGTAAAGAGAGTGAAATTTAATATTTTTTTCATTGTTGTAATAAAAATTTATTAAATTTTTTCTATGTCATTTTTTTCTAATAGGTTTTTCACATAAATCTTTTGTCTAAAATTCAAGTTAATTTTTTTAGTTAAATATGGTTTCTATTGAGTTTAAAATTTTCATTTTAATTTTAATTTTTCTATTGTGTTTTACTAATAATTGGTATCAAAAGATGCAAATTTTGTATTCTAAGCACTATGGAGAGTAATATATTAAGCGATATATAAAAGTTGAACGAGGCCAATTTTTCCTATGGAAATAAAAGGAGGAGGATATTTTGATTTTGAAAGCTCACTATTGACCAATTGAATGAGTGGCAAAAAAACACTCAACAGTGATATATGGAGCTTGGATGTTCTTGGACAAGAAGGCCATTGCTACAATTCAACAGTTTCTATCAAAGAGTGTCTAGTTTAATGTAGCGGATGAGGAGACAATAAAAGGGGTACAAAAGAAGTCGCAAGATTTGCATGAAAATAATATTGCTTCAAATGTCTTCTTGATGAAAAAGTTATATAACCTGAAAATGAAGGAGGATGCTTTAGTTGTAGAGAATTTGCAAGAATTCAATATAATTATGAGTCAGATTGCCTTTCTCAAAAAAAATTATTCTGGATGATCAAATAAAGTTATCTTACTTATGGTTTCCACACCAAACAACTTAGATAATATGATAGTTTCTATGAAAAATTCAACACCTACTAGGACCTTGAAGTTTGATGATTCTATTAGCTTCTTAATGAATGATGAGTTGCAATAGAAATGAATTATGGAGAGTGAGAGAGGATAATTTCTAACCTTAGTTGATCATGGAAGGAAAATTTAGCACAACAGACATGGGAATTCAAAATAAGGAGGCATATCGAATCAATAACATGAAGACCTACTTTTTTTTGTTGTGGAAAGGACACAAGAAAAATAATTTATAGTTTTGGAAGAAGGAAAAAAAGGGGCAGAAGGAACAAAAATTAATCAACACAAATACAAAATCATGCACCACAAATAAAGGTGAGATCATTGTTATAGGTTTTGAAAGTAATGTCTTATTTATTGTTTTAGTAAAAGAATAATGTTTATATACTTCTAGAAGTAACATTGATTGGGTACTTAACTCTAGGGTATTTCACCATGTGGCCCCTTGCAAAAATAATTTTGTTACGTATGACGAAGTTGATCATGGTAGAGTACATTTAGGAAATAATAATTTTTGTAATATTTTTGGAAGGGGGGGTATTTTAATCAAGACAAAGGATGGACAAGGTATCTTGTTGAAACATGTTAGACATGCCCCAAATATTAATACAAACTTGATCTTTATGAGACAATTAGAACATATAGGATGCTCCACAACCTTTGAGAGAGGTGGTTGGAAAATAACTAAAGGGTCATTAGTGTTGACTAAAGGATTGAAGATAGAAAACTTGTAGACAATGAGGGAAGAAATAGAGATATCAAATGTAACTTCTATTGCAGAAAAAAGAAACTCAACGAATTTATGGCATAAGTGCTTAGACCACATGAGTGAAAATCGCCTAAAATTCCTTAATGGTAAAAATTTATATGGAACAATAAGAAGGATTCAAGATAAAAGGTAAAGAGAACCTTGTATGTAGGTTGAATAAGAGCCTTGATGGGATGAAACAAACACCTCATTAATGGTACACGAAATTTGGTTCATTTATGTTGGAGCAAGGATTGAAAAGACTAGAGGCTGATCATTGTGTCTACATCAAGAGGTATGGCAAAGAACTGCATATTATACTATTGTTGTCTGCGAATGGTATACTAATTGTTTGACATGATAAGAGCATGATTAATAGGTTGAAGAAATATTTGGGTATTCAATTCGAAATGAATGATCTTGGTTCATCACAAAAAATATAGGGAATGAGGATTGTACATGACAGAAAGAACATAAATTTGTGGTTGTCGTAATAAAATTGTTTTGAAAAGGTGTTAGACAAATTCAATACGAAGGATGCCAAACTAGTTGCTACACCACTAGCATCACACTTCAAACTTAGTGATGATTTGTGCCTTTATTATGGTAATAAGGAGGAAATGAGTAAAATAACTTATGCTTCATCGATTGGTAGATTGATATCTGCCAAGTTATGTGCTTGTCCAGATATTGCGCATTTAGTTGGAGTAGTGAGTAGGCTCCTTGCATATTCAAACAAACAAAATTGACAAGCGATAAAGTGGATTTTGAGGTATTTGAAGGGTATTATTAACTATTTTTTATGTTTCATTAATAACAATGTTGTTCTTAAAATTTATGCAAATGCAAATATGGATGGACATGTGGATACTAAAAGTCTATCAATGGTTATTTATATACTTTTGCACAGTTCAAAAATATCTTGGATGTCTAGATTGCATAAAGTAGTAACCCTCTCCACAACATAAGAAAAATATATAACTGCCACATAAGCTTGCAAATAAATTTTGTGGAGGCAATGATTTTTAGGAGAGTTGGTAATAAAACAAGATAAATATGTGTTGCATTGTGATAGTTAGAGTGCTATTCATTTAGCAAAATAGCCAATATATCATTTTGTGACAAAGAACATTGACGTTCTATATTATTGGATTCATGAAGTGTTAAATAATAGGCTGCTACAATTGGAGAAAATATACACTACCAGGAATAAATAAGAACTTTGGAGTAATGAAAATGTGATGAAAAGGCATCCCGGGAAAGGTTTGTGAGGGAGAAGAGAAAACAATGTCAAAAACATTCACTCCAACTTCTATTTGGTCTCAAGTGGGAGATTATTAGAAATGAGATCAAATGAAGGTCAAAGTTGTTAGTACCTATGATATTGTGTAGTAGTTATGTAATGATACAATGGTATTCTAATTAAACCTTTTTTAATAAAGGTATGAATAAGACAAAAAGTGTGAGTGAGAACTAAATATAAATGGAGTGAAATATTATATATTTTTCATTGTTGTAAAAGAAATCTTGGCAACTTATAGGTTTTTCAATATTACAATAGAAATCTACTAAACCCTTTCTCTACAATGTATCTCCCTAATTTTCTAAATAAATCTTCTATGAAGAGTTAGAGCTAACATTTTCTATTAAATTTTGTTTCGAGTTAGTTCAAAATTTTAATTCAATTTAATTTTTACGTTTTCTTTTACTAACTCATCAACTTCTTATATTTAAACTGGCTTAACCATATCCATCTTACAATTTTTTCCATTGGTAAACCCTCATTCACTATTCAACTATTAATCATGGAGATGCACTTCGTACCAATTCTCCTCACATGTGATATCATACTCTTATGAGAAGAGCAAATACATGTAGTGAATAAAAAATCGTGCTTCTGCTCTTCATATGCGTATGCAATGACATCATAAACGAAAATACCGAGTATTCCCGGACGAGATTCCTACACTTACCGTTGTTTTAAGCGTTACAGCTCAAGGATATTTTATTTTATTTTAGATTTTGTGAGAGATTTTTGACCGTATGCAATGACATCATAAACGAAAATACCCAGTATTACCGGACGAGATTCCTACACTTACCGTTGTGTTAAGCGTTACAGCTCAAGGATATTTATTTTATTTTAGATTTTGTGAGAGATTTTTTGACCGTGTTTTATTTTCTTTTAGATTTTGTGAGAGATTTTCCGACCGACTCTTCCTTTAAGCACTCTATTAAGACTTGGTCCGAGAGGGAAGAGTGCGTGCGTTTTCCTGTGCTAATTTCACAAGCAAAGAGCTAATTGTTATCTATGGCTCCCCAGGTTTTGGTTATACCATACCCACTTCAGGGCCACATAACTCCGCTGGTACGACTCTCTGAGATGCTTTCTTCCAAAGGCATTCTTGTCACCTTCATCAACACCGAATCCAATCATTCCAAAATGATGAAAGCCCGCAGTTATCACGACTCGAATTCAGTTGGTACGAATTCAAACGTTCGCTTCGCGCAAGTTTCAGACGGTCTACCGCTGGATTTTGACAGGGAGGCCAATTCCACGGAATTTCACCGATGTGTAAGGGACAAAATGAGAGACAGTGTGGAAGATCTGATACGAAGTCAACTCGATGCAGAAACGGGCAAGCCCCTGTTCTCGTGTATTATCAGCAGCTCCTTTCTTACCTGGGCGTTTCATGCCTCCAAGAAATTTGAGATTCCTTTCGTCGCATTCTGGTCGCAGTCTGTGAGCGTATATACCATCTATAAGCATCTCTCCATGATTATTTCCAACGGTCACTTTCCGCCTAAAAAAGAAGGTGCACTCTTTCTCCACCCTTCTGAATTGAAATACAGATTTAGGTATTTTGAAATATAACCAGCAACGTCTTTCTTTTTACAGATCCCAACACCATAATTGACTACATTCCGGGTCTTCCTCCATTGCAGCCCAGAGATCTGCCCCAAGATATCCAGACGGGAGACATGTCTGATCCATTCCATGTTCTTATTGTGGAACAGATCGCTTTACTAGAGGATACAGAATGGATTATCGGAAATACAGTGTACGAACTCGAAAGAGAAGCAAGCGATGCGGTTCAAGAAACAGCAGGTCCAATCTACTCACTCGGTCCGTTTATTCCATCAGTTTATCTTGAAGCCGAGTGCAAACATAAGGAGATCATGTCAATGAATCCCACGTCCTTAAGTCTGTGGGAGGAAATCGATTGTTCGCTTTGGCTGGATTCGAAGGCGAGATCATCTGTTCTCTATGTTTCCTTCGGAAGCAAAGCTCGCATTTCCAAAACTCAAGTGGAAGAGATAGCGATGGGTTTATTGCAAAGTGGGCAGAATTTCCTGTGGGTAGTTCGTCCAGGTATGTTAGGTTCTGATTATGATGGTGGCGTTCTACCAGAGGGATTTTTGGAGAAAACGAAAAATCAAGGCCTGGTGGTTCCGTGGTGTACTCAATTATCAGTTTTATCTCATGCTTCTGTTGGGGGATTCTTCACGCATGGGGGTTGGAATTCAACAATAGAGAGCTTGAGTTTGGGGGTTCCCATGTTGGTTTTTCCACAGGTTATTGATCAATACACCAATAGAATGTCTGTGGTTAACCAGTGGAAGATTGGATTAGGGTTAGAGACGTGTAGGGACGATGGGGTGATAGAGCGGGGAGAGATTGCAAGAGCTGTCAAATTTCTGGTGGGAAGCAAAGAAGGGGAAGAGATGAGGAAGAAGAGTAAAGAAATTAGAGAAACTGTAAGGCAAGCAGCAAGTGAAGGAGGGTCCTCTTGGATTAACCTGCAACGTTTGGTCGATTATATTGGGACCACGAGCACTGAACGCGTTAGATCAGAAATATGAACGTTGCAAACTCTTAGACAATCTGACAAACTATAACAGCTTCCCAAAATTGCTAAAAATTATTTGTATTTCTCTAAAAGTATTCCTGTGTCCATCGTGAATTCTCTGACTTCGTAGAAATAGGAAGAAGCGGAGAATGAAATATCCAAAATATTTATGGTTATCATGTATCTTTTATCATAAGCAGTTGGTAAACTTGTTTTTATCTTTGAGCATAAATAATCGAATGCTTCATTGTGGATTAGAGTTGGCAGTGTCCCGTTAACAATACCATAGCCCATTCGAGAAGAACCATGAAATCTCATAAACATAAATTTTTATAAGGATAAAGCATTTGGTGACAATAAAACAACGGCATCGGTTTTATAGC